>VDFB02342637.1:0-25330 GCA_007258455.2 Sequoia sempervirens | reverse complement strand
TTAAATACATTAAACTTCCAACCAAACTCTCAAACATGGTCAGATCCACATTGCTGCTACAATTTTCCTTGCTCAACTTTAGACCTATGGCTGTTGGTGTTGGGACAGGCTCTCTTTCAAGCATTCTATATCTCTTCAAGATCTCATTTGCATATTTTTCTTGAGAGATAAATATACCATCATGCATTTGTTTTACTCTATGCCTAGAAAATATCTCAAGAGACCTAAATCTATCATTTCAAACTCTCTTTTCATGGCCTCTTTAAAATCAGTAATGAGGAAATCATCATCCCCAATAAAAACTAAATCATCAACATACAAGACAACAATTAAAACCTTACCATTTACTGCCTTGATGTAAAGAGTGGGCTCACCATTGCTTTTGCTAAAGTCATTGCTCATCAAATATAAGTCAATCCTACTGTACCATTCCCGTGGAGCTTGCTTCAGCCCATAAAGAGCTTTCTTCAGCCTATACACCTTGTGTTCTTGACCCATAACTTCATATCTGAATGACTACTCCACATAAACCTCTTCTTTCAACACTCCATTTAGGAAGGTAGACTTCACATCCATTTGAAACACCTTCCACTTGTGTTGGGTTGTGATTGCAATGACTGCCCGCATAGTCTCCATCCTTGCAACAAGGGAAAATGTCTAATTATATAATCTCTCCAAAACTGTTGTTTGTACCCCTTGACCACCAACCGTGCTTTGTTCCTCTATCCTTCCTTGACATTGCACTTGGTCTTTAGACCCATTTCACCCCAATAACTTGCTTGTTGGGAGGAAAATCGAGTTAACTCCCATGTGTTGTTCTCTATTGCATCTATCTCCTCATCCATGGCATCACACCATTTCTCCTCTTTCACAACATCCTCAAAATAAATCGGATCACTATGAGAAAATAATGCAAAATTCACACTCTCATCAAATTCTTCATCATACCTTTCATTTTGGTAGATCTCCCTTAGACTCTTGGTCTTCTTTGGCATTAGAGAGGCGAGAGTGGGGTCTGAACTTTCACTACTACTGTTTCTCTACTGAATAGGCAGGTTTAGGAGATGTTAGGAGCTTTCAAGAGCCAGTCTTCTGGCTGTCTCTGGCTGCTCGTCTTTCTGTCTGATCACTTCAGGAGCTTTCAAGAGCTATTGGGAGCTTTTAGGAGCTCGACCGGTGCCTTTAGGAGCCAATCCTCTGGCTATCTATGTTTGTTTGCCTGACTATTTTGCTGACTGTCTTCTTGCTTCAGGAGTTGTCAGGAGTCGTTGGGAGCTTTCAGGAGCTCGCTCGATGCTTTCAGGAGAAACTACAGGCTCATCTTGCTGAACTTCTTGTTTTGTTTTTGCTTCTTCAGAAGTTGTCAGGAGCAGTTCTGAGTTGTCAGAAAATATCACTCTGTCCCATGACTTGTCTTCACGGAACTCCATGTCCCTATTGATGACTATTTTCTTGGTGACCGAATTATACAACATGTAGGCTTTGGACTCTTCACAATAGCCTGTGAAAATACACTTTTCACCCTTGTCATCCAATTTCTACCTCTTTTCTTTAGGCACGTGGGCATATACCACACAACCGAACACTCAAGTGTTCAACCGTCCACTTGTATTTTTTCCATGCCTCTTGAGGGATTTTATCTCAGACTGCCTTTGTTGGACTTCTATTTATCAGATAAATAGTTGTTGCTACAACCTCTCCCCAATATTCAATCGGGAGTCCCTTTTCTTTCATCATGCTCCTTTCCATCTCCACGATGGTTCTATTCTTTCTCTCAACCACTCCATTTTATTGTGGAGTATAACTGGCTGTTAGCTCCTTCTTGATGCCATTTTTCTTGCAAAAAATTACAAACTGATTGGAGGTATACCCTCCTCCTCTATCTAACCATAGGACCTTAATCACATGTCCACTCTCATTTTCAGCCTGGGCCTTAAACAACAAAAACTTATCAAAAGCTTCAGATTTATGTTGCAAAAAATAGACCCATGTCTTACGGGTATAATCATCAAGGAAATTCATAAAAAAATATGATTTTACCAATAGAAATGATTTGCATAGGGTCTACCAAATCCATGTGCAACAACTCCAATGGTGCTCTTTCCCTTGTAGAGTTCCTCGATTGAAAGGGTTTCCTATGTTGCTTGCCCAAAATGAAAGCCTCACATCTAACATTAGGCTCTACTATTCTTGGCAAACTATCAATCATTTTGTTCTTGGACAAAAGACTCAAACTAGCATAGCCTAAATGTCCATACCTGAGATTCCATAGCTTGGAGGGGTCTTGAATGGTGCTCTTGAGGGCTACTTGTTGTACTGCTAGACACTTTCCATTCATGAGAGGTGCAACAACAGACTGAGATGAGAAACACGTCTCAATCTTCAAAGGAATCATCTGGTTCTTTGTCATTTGAACTATTGCAAACACCTTCGTCCTCTTATTCTTGTCATAAATGATGCATTGACCCTTCTCCATCAACACTTTGTATCCATTTTGGATCAGTTGTACAATACTCATGAGGTTATGCTTTAACCTAGGAGCAAGAAATACATTTTGTATCTCCTTCTCACCTTGCTTGGTGTGGATCATGATAGATCCTCTTCCCACAACTAGAACTACTCCATTGTTCCCCATTCTAATTTTAGACTCCACATTTTTATTAATGAAAGAAAACAAACTTTCATTACCACTCATGTGGTTGCTACAACCGCTATCCAAATACCAGACTTCGGGGCTGCCTTCTTCACCAATGTTGCACATGATGAAGGCTGTGGAATGATTTCCTTCAACCACATTCGAATCAGCCAAATTTTCACTTTGTTTTGACTGATCACGCTACTTTGTCCAACATTCACTTACATAATGGCCAAATTTATGATAGTATTAGCTTTCAACATTGCTCTTGTCATTCTTATGATAGAAACTGCTATTCTTCTTGCCTCTTCGGGAGCTAGTCTAAGAGCTGCTTGCTCCCTCTTGGTTGTTTGCTCATCCCAAGCTATCTCCTCCAAAATTTCTTTGTCTAGAGTTGCCACGACCTCTACCTCTTGAGCTCCTTCCACCATTGTTTCTTCTCCCCCTTCCTCTTGCATTTGACTGATCTTTAAAAGCTTGCTCTTGGGAAGAAGTAGCAGACCTATTTAAGTGCTGCTCATGGGTTTGCAGAGAACCCATCAGCTCATCAATAGACAACATTGTGAGATCCTTTGCCTCTTCAATGGCAATCACTACTACATCAAACTTCGTGGCTAAGCTCCTGAGGATTTTCTCTACAATCCTCTGATCATCCATGACTTCTGCATTTACTCTCAACTGGTTTATTAAACTTGAGAGTCTTGTGTGGAAAACTGAGATAGACTCATTGTCCTTCATTTCAAGAGTTTCAAACTCTCTTTGAAGCATTTGGAGCTTCACCAATCTGACTTTGTCAGTCCCTTTGTAGTTGGTCTGGAGGATTTCCCAAGCTTCCTTTGCATAGTTAGCTGTTGCTATTCTGGGAAAAATGGCCTTTGTCAAGGCTGCTTCAATCAAATTCAATGCCTTAGCATCTTTCCTCCTCAACTCCTTCAACTTGGTCTTTTGGTTATTTGTGAGCACAACATATGTTGTTGGGTCAGTTACATCATTGAAGCTACTGACCACAAACTCCCACAAATCATTGGCGACCATTATGGTCTTCATCTTCTTTTCCCAAACATCATAGTTTTGTCCATTAAAGGACGGTGGCTTTTGCTAACTCTTTCCTTCATCTCTAGCCATGTCTCCTGCACAAGAAACTTAATACCCAGAAAAAAAAAATGCCCTAACTCACAAGGAAATGGGGCCCATGGCTCTGATACCATGTCAAAAATTTAAATAAAATGAAATCCACAGAGTTGCTGGTTTGTTTTCCAGCCAAACTGGAAATACCCAAATAAAAATGTGAAAGCACAAGGAGACATGCAAGCTTCTTTGATATTAAATAAACTAGAAATGGAAATACATAAAATACTGAACATAAAACTCATAAACTAAACTCTAAGCTACATACTTGAAAATGCTGGGAGCAAACTGGAGCTGCTCACTCATACTTACAAACTTTAGGAGCTGCTAGGATCTCACTGGCAGGAGCTACGTAGAGCTCTTTCAGGAGCAATCACTGCTCAATAAAAAACACACAACTGCTATTGTTCAGGAGCTTCTAGGAGCTCACACAAAAAACATTCTCTTTTAGACTGCTGCTGCTTAGAGAAACTTCTTCCAATTCTTCCAACTGACAGAATAATCTACCTTCAATTCCTTTTATCTCCAACATTCCCTCTCAAATTTGAAATCACCTACCATAGTAAATTGGGAATTCAAAAATTCCTACCAGCATTAATATTTTTGGAGCTGTTAGGAGAAGTAGGGATGAAGATACCAAAAAATCTCATTGGAGGAAAGAGCTCTTGATGAGTAGGTGAAGCAGGGGGCTAACATGAGAGTAGGCTTAGGAAAATAATAAATTCCAAAAAATTCTGGTATGGCATATAGCTACCACAATATGCGACAGTGAGAGAGAAACTCAAAGAGGTCATTCTGCGACCAAGAATGAGAATGTACGATGTAGTATAATATTGTCAAGGTACTATGTATATCTGCTAATGTCACACCCCCATCTTTTGCCTGTCCACCCGGATATGGCAAAGATTGCATACATGCAACTTGTGAAACAAATTATTTGGCAGGGGAATTTTTGCAAAGGTCTTATGGATTTGTTAGTCTTCAATGACCAAGATGCACTAGGCTTAGTGGAAAAAATAGCCAACAAGTTGCTAGATAAAGAAAAAGAAGAAAGGTGGAAGTTATTGGTGGAGTTCTGGGGTTGGTTAGTGGTATATATGGTGGCATACAATAAGTCACCATTTCATGCAGAGTGCGTGGCTGGTGGAGGGGAATTTCTAAGTCAAGTGTGGGTTTTATTGGGTCATATGGGATGTGGAGAACAGTTTGACTTTGCTGTAAGAAAGAAGATCGAGAGCTCGTTGGAAGAAAAACACAAACAACAGGAGGAGGATTTGGAATGGGGGCGCCTGGAACGGGAGTGGGAGTACTTGTGCTCCATGGAATGGAAGCCGCATTTCTAGGAGCCAAGACAGGAACAAACGTTAGTGTTTAAGGGAGCGCCTGGAACAAGAGCATCAAACAAGAGTGTCTGGAATAGGAGTGCCAACAGGATCCCCTAAAACAGGAAGGGGAGCATCTAAAACTAGATTGGGTGTTCCTGGAAAGTTCAAAATGATATTTTCCTAGAATGCGAGCTCGAAGGGGAGAGCCTGGAACGTAAGTGTCTAAAACAAGACCGCTTGGAATGAGATCCCTGGTATGGGGCTTGGAATTGATGCACCTAAACTGGATCGCATGGAGAGCGTGGTTAGGAAGTGCCACAAATAGAGCATCCTGGAAAGGGACATGGAATCGATGCACCTAAACTAGAGTGCGCGGAAAGCGTGGTTAGGAACTGCCACAAATAGAAGCACCTGGAACAGGAGCACCTGGAGCGCATGCAATGAAAGCGCCTGGAACACAAACGACTGGTAGAGATGAACATAGCACTAGATCGCATGGCACAAGTGTGCAGGAAATGGGATCACATAGTGTACGAGCATGTGTAATGGTAGCACATGGCATAGGAGCGCATGGCAGAGTATGGAATGGCTAACAAGAGTATACAAGGAAAGTGTGAAACAAGAATAGTTTGAAAGTGTAGAATTGAAATATAGGAAATGCAGAATAATAAGGGCATGATGTTATTTCTAGAATGCATGGAACCAGGATACAAAGAATTTATGGGAAGCGTGGAATGGGAATTTAGAGAGAGTTGAACATAAAAGGAAATTTTTTTATAAGAAAATCAAGAGATTGTGAGTTTGGTTAGCAGATTGATTGGTAGTTTTTGAATGTTTGTTTGCTAAAGGTCTATTTTTAATGGCATTAGTGTCTTTTTATTCTAGCTGGATTTTGATAAATTTACAGTGACTGCTAATTAGAATAAAAAACTTAGTAAGCTAAGATGTTAGATGAAATAATGAAAATGTTTGAATACTAAGTTGAACTCCTAATCTAAGTAGAGACAATAAAAAAAAACCAATTTCTCAATGTAGACAAAATAAAAAAATAAAAAAATAAAAAAATAAAAAAATAAAAAAAGAATAAAGAGAAGAGAAAACAAAACAGATCCATTTTCCTTTACTATTTAAACAGTGAATTCCAAAATTATGGCATTGCTCTTTCCCTTAATAAGCTCATCTTTTATGTAGAAGTGTTGAATAATCATATTATTTTAAAAATTAAAAGTTTAGTTAAAGATAGGAGAATAAAAACAAGATGAGGAAAGAGAGAATTAAAAAGTACGGTCAAGGCCTTTAATATTTTTAAGGCCTGATAGAGAAATTATAAAACTATGAAATGAATTTTGTTGGTCCAAAATTGTTTAGTGTCTTTGCATATATTATATTATAGATTTCACAATCTTTATGTTTCTCGATGAGTTTCGAAGTCAATGAAAAATATCTTGACCCAACTTATCTATAATTCATTATTATGGTTGCAAGTTTGAAAAAATCTCTAAATGTTTATTTATTGAGTTTCTTAAATTCTTAATTCTAGCTTTAGTTGTTATTTCTAGGTAAAGGTATTCAATTTAAATCTAACCCAAATGCATGATCACAAAGGTGTTGTAATGTTTATGATCCAATTATTGCTTCTAAGCTATGTTGTTAGAAGAGGTGATCAAAAGAGAGAATAAGGAAATTAGTTTATTCTTTGATCACGTTTTAGCCATTGTTAATATATTTGTCTTAATAAAAGATGACTAGTTGACTAACTAATCAAGACTTAGTAATGGACCAACCAATAGTTTCACTCGTTTAAAGTATCAAATGAAAGAGAAGACAACAAAGAAATGTAGGCCCATTGGAGTACTTAAATAATTGATACTAAAGATCTCATGTTTCTAATGGCTTAGAATATCCTAAGTCAAACTTTGGGGTGGAGGCTAAGCTTTATACTAGACATATTTTTTGTTTGTTTAATAAATCATCATAAGGGCAGACCACGCTTTTGACTGGAGCTATGAACCAGTGAGGCCACATTTGGGGGACCTCATCCCCGCCATTCAATTACATTGCTACTTGCCCCAAACCACCATCAAAGTGGGATCTGTATTGCTTGTTACGTTTTTCCTTATTCTTCTTTTTTCTTTGTACCTTTGTCCAATTTTCCTCTGACGAGCCTCCATCCATATCCCTTTCTTTTCCTCTAGTTGTTTGGCTTTCCTTTGAGGTAGTTATTCCTAAATTGTCATCCTTGACTCTATTTTGTTGAGACTCTTTTGTAGCCTCTGAATCAACAAGTTTCCCAAGTTGATCCCCTCTCCTTTTCTTTGGGTTTTTTTAGGAGTATCTCCATCAAGCTTCCCTGGTGTAGAGGAGACAGTCGCTGCCTTTATTACCTTGCCCGAGGCAGAATCCACAACATTTAGTGGCACAACAGCCTCACCAGCTAGCCCATCCTTTTCCATTGATTAATGGAGGGGGGATGCATCTTTCCACCAAGTAGCTTGGCTTTCATGCCCACGTTTTGGGTAGTATGAAGCCATGTGGCCAGTGCTGAAACAACGACGACACCAAAAAGGTAATCCCTCATAATCAAGCAATTGGTGCCAATCCATCCCCGTTGTTTTCAGAAGCACATTCTAGGGAGATCGTTGGTTGTGTTTATCTCCACTAAAATGCAAGCACAGGTAGTGTGCAAAAAGTTTGAGGAGCCCTCATCCACCCGCAAAAACTTTCCCAGTGAACTACCAATGGCTGCAAAACATGAATCACACCAAAATTGAAGAGGAAGATTTGGAAACCTTACCCATATTGGAGCCAGATCAAAAGATTTTGTGAGAGTATTGAAGGAGGGGTGCCAGGGCTTCAATAATAATAAATGTTGATTCTTCCAGCTCCATTGGTATTCATATAGAACTAGGTCTCGGTCCTTTGTGTTGTCGAAAGCCACCACAAAGAAACCCCTTGCCATGGGGTAGATCTCTACATCCCCCTCTAGTAAAGGTTTCCAAAATGTTGCAATCCATTCGTGTAGCTCTGCAAGGCTTGGCCAAAACCCTCGAAATCTACCAATCAGCCCTTGTTCTGTAAAACAGGATATGTTTTCTGCCACTTCATCCACAGTCTCCATGATGAAGGAGACCATTGGGGAAGAGGTAGCACATCGAAGAGCCCTAGGAGCCCGTCGATCCCCATGTTCATTGGACTTCACCCCAATTTTTTTTGCATAACATAGAGGGGAGACCAATCTTGGCAGACCTCAGGAAGGAGGGCTTAAGCCCCACAACAACCCTCCCAGAAGGAAGAAACCCAAAAGTTGATGTAGAAGTCTTTTTCCCCAGTGTTGCAGGCCTACCGAAGCCCACAAGACCTACAATATCATCTATGCCATTTGCCAGAGGTGGAGAGAAGGAAGTCAATTTTGGATTATTTGCGTAAGCCATAGCGCCATTTGGGGCAGCGGGTGTAGTGGCCAAAAGATCAAAGGAACCCACATAGGCATCATGTGACCCCAACTTGTTGGTAGCCAAAGCAACAATACTTCTCGAGTCGTGACAGAGAGCCGCTAATCCTAGCGAGGCAAGCCCCATTGGAGACCAGGTTGAGTGAAGCATCAACGAGGAGAAACCCTAGTTACAGGGAAATTCACATTTTTTGGCATTTTGATCACCTAGGTCTATACTAGACATATTTATGGGTATTATTAGATATCCATTTTACATGTCACATATATGGGTACACCAATATATAGTAAGCACTTTCATTAAATACAAGAATATTTTTGAAGTATGTTAAAAAAAATACATTGTTTTTCAACAAACTTGTTCATACGATTAAGCATATTGTTGTGATTCAAACTTGTGACTTGTATTTTACTAGAGTATGCATCAATCAACTATGCTACATGGGTAATTACACTTCCTATAGTGACTCACATTTATGGATGCTACAAAGCATATGATACATTCATTTTAATGATGCAATGGTATGTCTTATGCATGTTAGATGGTACAAATAATATAGAGATGATCTTTCTCCAAATTAGGGATCCCATAAGCTATCCATAAATTTTCTTTGATTGGTTTTTCACTTATTCATAAAATTAGAACATCAGTAAATGCACAAAAACCATTGATATAATCTAATTGAATAGCTTATATCATCTCATGTGTCATAGGTGGCCTCATAAGAAGAAATAAAGTCATTTGATCATGTGTTCACATTGTTAAGTTAAAAGGAAAAAATATATCCCCAAATAAGTGGTTAAGATAAAGGATAGTTCCCTATGATCTAGTGTTTTCCAATTGAACAAAGGAGATCAACTCTTCATCTTCGATTATTGGATGGTTACTCAATCATTCAAAGGAATAAATGGTGATACTTTGAGATATCTAATTACACCTACAAATGTAAATTTAGTTATTTGATTGAAGATCATATCAAAGTGGGGCCAACTTTGTAACCCCTAATGCATCAACATCAATAACTATCATTGTAACTAGTTAAGCCTCACTAATAACTAGAAATGTTAAGTCTATGATCATTGCTAGTTTAAAACCAAATGGACATTTGATAGATAAGTGTGTGGAAAATTAACGTCTTTACCAATAAGATGTTTAAAATAAAGATTTACAAAATTGACAAAAATAGGGGAGAGGGGCCTATAGTGGAGCACCCTAACTTCGCGTTTCTCAAAATCCTATGTGGAAATTTCAAATCACTCCCAATTTTGTACAATAGTTTATTTGGCAACTCACATGCTTCTATATTTCGTTTTAGGGCCACATCATCAAATATGATGCCACATCAACATGCTTTTTGTTGAGGTATCCAAAAAGGCCCAAAAAACAAGTGAGACCGATAGTGGTGCACTGATGTGGCATCACATGATTTGTCAGTTTGTGTACTTTATGGATAAAAAGTGTTTTATAATTGGATATTAAGGTGCTCCACTATGAGACCCACTAAGGACTAAGTTTCTATTCCCACTATTGGACCCTGCTCCACTATAGGCCCCTCTCCCCTATATAACCCAAGTAATTCTAAACCATATTTGTGATCCTCTATAATTACATGTGATCAATTTGAATAGGTCTTCGAGAACAAGAATCTATAAAGTTGAATACAAGTTTATGAAACAAATAATTTTGAATTTTGAGTGTATTATAGTGTAATTAAGGTATGTTTTTAATTATTAAAATTAAAATTTCTTGTAATTTTGATATTGTGAATTTGGGGGATTCTAAATTTGTTAAAATATTTTTCATTCTTTGTTGGTTAGGAATTTTTATTATTTAGAAACACAGTTGAATTTACAATGGGATACTATTTAAATAATAAGATTGATGATAATAATGTAATATGTTCCATCCTCAAGCGTATTTCTACCCCATTATGAATATTTTGAATAAAATATTTAGAAAATATGTGCTACTTGACTTACAGCCTCTCATTGGCCATCTCCCAAAAATGGTGAATGTGTATTCTCCAATCATCAATGCAATTACCCTCAAATCAAGGATGATCAAAACATAAGCGATCATTAGTAATTCACTCTCATCTCTTATGCTCACTCTAATCAAATATTAATAAACTATAGTCAACCATTGTGAGTCACTCTCATAATTAGTTCTCACTCCAAATCATGACAATACATAGTCATATCTTCTCTATCTGCAATATCCAAAAATTTGTTACCTATAATCTTAAAATATTAATCAAATTGGATATCAATAATCTTGGGACTTGTCACATGGTCCCTACTTAAGTTGATAATATTTAGGACCAAACAATGTCCAAATTTGTCACCAACAACTTAGGTAAAAGCTAAAATAAACCAAATATACCACATAATAAAAAAATATACAAAAATATAAAGCATACATCACTCATCTATGTGAATTATCCTCTAAAATTTATCATACATATACCAACAAAGATCACCTTTGAAAGGGAAGTATGAAATGACAATATCTTTAAAATGGATAGAAACAATCCTATAGGACAACTACAACATCATCATGAAAATAAGCAATAAAATTTTTAAATCAAAGGCATCTCACATAAAGGGAATCCATAGCACTTTGAAGATAAGCACAATCAATCTTGTCTCACCAATAATATTTTCATCACCAACAACATTTTCATCACCAACATCATTTTCATCACCAACAAAAACTTCAACAACACTCAACATAGCCTTATTTGAAGCCATGTAGCTCAATATCTATCAAATATGTCAAATATGTAGTATCTAAATGATATAGGAGAATTTAGATGTGTAATAGAAACTTTACATCACCAAAAAAATAATAATTGTTTTTATTTTAATCTAGTTGTGCAAATACCCATGAAGCTTATTTCCTCCAAAAATATCCTAACAAATGGTCTAGAACAACAAAAGTTTCCAAAAGGACTAAAAATAATAGGGCCTATATGTTTAGAAATTTTGTATTTGTGTACATATGGATGTAAAAATTTACCCAAAGCTTTAGAATTATAAAATAAACATTGTGGGTGATTTTCAATCTAATGTTAGGGGTTTATGTGAAGTTATTAAAGATTCAAGTTTTTGAAAATCTTGAAAAATAAAATAAAATTGAGTTTTAAGGCTTCAAATGATGGAATGAGGCCTCAAAAATTAGAGAAATTGAATGAATTAAATTTCAAGGGTGTATAGAACTTTGATCGTATACTTTAAAAAAGGGGCTCAATTGGGTGCCCACATCAAAAGTTATGACTCTATAGAATTGGGCTATTTTTTGTGATGGAAGTTGCACTTTCTAAAACATACAAGTAGGTGCCTAAGGGAATTTATAGCATATTTTTGGTATTTCAAAGTAGGGAAAATATAGTGGAGAGAGGTGAAAATAAATTATTAGATTTGGAGCTCCAAAAGAGATAGAAGGGTCTAGAAGGGAGAATATTAAAGCAATAAGGTGGTACAATTCGTTGAGGATTTGATTCTCTATTTTTCAATTTCTTGTATGTAATTACTCCAATTACACCTATTAATGTTAGTATTTTCAACAATCAACCAAGAGGAATATTCATCAATGAATTCACCTTATCTTGAAATTAAATTAAATTTTGAGATAAATTTTGATATCCCCAAGTCTTCAATTGCTAATTATTTATGTGTGCATAACTTAGTTGTTCATTATGAAGTTATCTTCACAAGGGAAATCACATAATGGAATCCTAAAATGATGTTTATATTTGAAAGATAACTAGATTTATGTGTCCAAACCCTAAATAAGTGTTATTCGATTTTAGACATAAGTATATTAAATCTTATTGAAACCCTTACAATTATTTGATCTTCCACTTTTCTAATTTGTATTTAACTTAAATTTCAATTATTAAATGAATAGAAAAAAAAGGGTTAAAAGGAAGTAATGTCATTTTCAGAATTGGATGGGATCCATAGTAGATGGCATTCAGGAGTTTCTACTCACGCATGGCAGTGTGTGGCCTATAATAGGTCACGTAGCTGTGTGTGTGTTCTCCTTTGTTGGATGTGCTTGGTGCCTACAGATTGGTGCATAAGGGAGTTTGTTACTACATGGGGGTTGTTTGGTGATTACAAGGGGGGGTCCTATTTTTTACAAAAATCATGGTTCTTTCTTCTTTCTCTATTTTTTTTTGTTTTGTTATTGTCCCCTTGTGGCATTGGATGCATTGGTGTGGGTGTTGGTTTTCTTTTTGTATGGTGCTACATGCATTTGTGGGAAAGTCAGATCTTGCTTCTTATCTTCTTGGAGGTGATTCAAACCTTTTGAGTATGGCTATCCCTGGTGAGGGTTCATAAAAAATTGGTGATTTTAGAATGCAAAAGGTGAATGGTTACTTGGAGAGATGTCAAGCTCGTTCACTTTTGGTAATCCAACCAAACTTAGTGGCTGAGGATGTGGAGTATTATAGCAACCATGTGTTGATATATAATTTTATGGGGATGTGGGTGTTGCTTCCATTTCTGGAATCTTAGGTTCGTAAGACATGGAACCCTGAAGGTGATATTGACATAATGTTGGCAGAAAACAACTTCTTCATGGTGGATTTTTCCTCTATGGCTGATAGGAATAGGGCTTTTGAAGGTGGGACTTATTTCTACAATCAGGTGGAACCTTTTGTTAAACCATGACATGTTGGATTTAATTATGTAGAGGAGCTTCCCTCTAGAGTCCCTATTTGGGTGTGTCTTCCTCACCTACATCCAGAGCATGCTGGAGAAGTGATATATTACAAATGGTTGCTAGTTTTCTTGGGAAGCCTATTGGTCCTTCTCAATAAATACTAAATAAAAAGGTATATTCCTTTGCTCGTGTTTGTGTTGAAATTAAATTAAATAATTCGCTGCTAGACTCTGTAGATATTAGCATTAGATAATCTTCTTGGACTCAGTAGTTGGAATATGAGGAATTGCCTTTCTAGTTTCGGTTATGTCATGAAAATGGCCTCTTATAGTGGAAGTGTCCCAGGGTTTTCTGGGCTCTTGGTTTGGGTAATGCCTCGTCTCAATCTACTTCGAAGATGAAAAAAGGTAAGGCTCCCATGTAGGGGGTGATGGTTGATAAGGAGGGTTTTTTTCTATTTAAGTCTCATAACAGAGGTAGAGGTCAGAAGAGTACCCTCAGAGATAGACAAGAAGAGGAGACCTTTAATAGATTTGATGCCTTAGATGAGTTGGCTCAGGAAGAGGGTGTTCCCCTAGAAATGCATGTAGAAGGTGGCTCCTTAGATGAGATCCACCTTAGAAATTAGCCTAATGATAATCTTGACTCTAATTAGTTGAAGGATCATGAGGATTAGATGGACACAAATATTTTTCCCTCTATTCCTGAGAAGGGGGGGAAGTATGATGACAGGGGCTCAAGAAGGTTTTGGTGTGTCCGACTCTGTACTTATTATCAAGAAGGGTGTCAATGACTTGAGTAAACATATTTTCCTATTTTGGGATTGCAACAAAAGAACCTTAAAAAGGGGGCTCCTAAGAAACCCCTTAAGGATGGTAGAAAGAAGGACTAGGAAAAGGTAAAGTTAATAGGTGAGACATTGGTGGAGTCTTGTTTGGTGAGGACCATTGATTCTCATTTTTCCAAACCTCAAAAATGATTATGTTATCCTAGAATGTAAGGGGTATAAATAGCATCCCTAGAAAAAAGGCTATTTGCGAGTTGATTCATGTCTCTCCTGATTTGGTTTTTCTTCAGGAGACTATGCTATCTATTGAAATAGTGATGAATTTAGTATCTAAGATTTGGGGTAGAGGTCAATTTCAGTGTGTGGGAGTGCATGGTATCTCTAGTGGGGTTGCTTGTTTGTGGGATCCACATATATTTACTCTAATTTGGTGGTTCTTCATAGGTATTATTTTTCTCTGGATGCTTCCAGTCTGGAATTGGGTGAGATAGTTATTATTTCTAAAACCCATGCTCCAATTGATCTCCTTGGTAAGACCTAACTGTGGTCTCATGTTAGTTATGTTTGTTTTGTGAATCCCTTTCTTCTTTGGATTATGGTAGGGGATTTCAATGCTATCTCCTCTCTTGAGGAGAAGAGGGTGGTGATGTTCATCTGGATCCCTCCTTGAAGCTCCTAAGGGATAATGTTTCTCTTTTGAACTTGGTTGCAATAAAACCTTCTAATGGAATGTTTACTTGGAACAATAAGAGAAGTGGGGAAGTTGCTATCTTGGAAAGGTTGGATAGGTTCTTGGTGTCTAGCTTTTGGGTTAGTGATAAGTGGATGAATAGCTTTGAGATATTGGATTGGCGGGGATCTGATCATTGTCTGATCAAATTCTCTACTTTATTTTGTAGATATTCTAAAAAGCGGTCTTTTAAATTCTAGCTCGTGTGGCTTCGAGATTCATCACTTCATGATATTGTTCCTGTTTGGAGGCAGTCTTGGAAGTTGGATCATGGCAGTGCAATGTATTCCTTCTCGAAGAGACTTCAATATGTCAAATATATGTTAAAATGATGGAATAGAGGCCATGTTGGTAATGTCTTTCAGGCTAAAAGGTCTACTCAAGTTCATTTGGATTCCATTACTCAGTAGATTCGGGAGCACGGTCTTACTAAGGAAAATGGTAAGCTGGAAGTTGTGGCTATGAAGGAGGTGGAGGAATAGGAGCTGTGGGAGGAAAATTTCTAGAAGTAGAAGTCCTTCATTAATTGGCTCCAAGAAGGTGATAGGAACACTTCATTTTTTCACAATTTTGTCAAGGATAGAAGGTAGTGTAATATCATTTCTTCTCTTAAGTCCTCTGAGGGGGTCCATTTATCTTCCTTAGATGAGATTTCTAAAGAGGTTGTTTGATTAGTTTCTTATTTGTTTGTTGAGGATTTCACTCTTACCAATAAGGATGATGCTTTGATCTTGGACTATATTCTGTCTATGGTGACTAGTGAAATAAATGAATCTTTTCTCAAACCAATCTCTTTGATTGAGTTGGAGGATATTGTGTCTTAGATGAAGAATGGAAAATACCTAAGGCCTGATGGGTTTCTGGTTTAATTCTTTCAGAAGTTTTGGGAGATAATAAAGCTAGACCTTCTTGACGTTGTTCAAGAATCTCAAAGGAATAAGCAAATGCTAAGGGCCATGAATGCCACTTTTCATTAGCTTATCCAAAAAAGAGACAAAGCTAATTCTTTGGACCTCTTAAGACCAATTTCTCTATGCAATGTGGTGTACAAAATAATCTCAAAGTTGATTGCACAATGACTTAAGTTGTGGTTAAGAATGTTTATTTCTAAGGAGCAGGGGGATTTGTAGCTGGAAAACAAATTCTTGGTGGGGTTGTTATTGCGGTTGAAACTGTCCATTCCATGACCTCTGATGGGTTTAGTTATTAGCTTATTTTATGTTGATTTTATGCATACTTTCAGACACTTTTAGATATACCTTTTAGACAATACTCCTACATTATGCTATCTTTTCATACTTATCACACAAGACTTGGACCTAAATCATAGTAATGGAAATATGGTTATTGACATAATAGTATTGCATGATTTATATGTAGATATGCATGAAATGTGGATGAAATTCTATATTTTAATTATGATAGCTAGTCTTGTGCACATGCTTTGTGAATTAACCTTTTTGCAGCCAAGGAGGAACTGTAGCATGTAGCAGTTGGAAGTTGTAACCCACAACAAAAGGAAGACTGAGACAACAAAACAAGGGAGTTCTAGATTAAGCTAAATGCAATAACTACTGCTTGAAGACACTTGATGGAGATTGAATGTGCATCATTATAACAAGTTAATAAGCATTGGAGAAGAAGAACTCTTTTGATGATAGGATTCTAATGAATGTTTGTGTGTTTTACATGCAATTCTATTTTACAAAGTTTCAATTCTATTAGGATTCTTCTTTCTTTTTAGTTATGATTTGAAAAATTCAATCTTAACTATATGCTCTGATATTCAGGAGTGGGAGTTAATGTTTGTAATTAGTTGTTGCTTAGAATAAGATTCCCTCATGCTTGTATATAGCCGTGGGTTGAGTCCTTAGATTAGTTAGTTGATTTCAGTATTCTCTTTATCAGTTGTTTTCAATTTTAAGTTACCAATAGACATGATGGTTATTTAGAATGATTTTCATTGAAACAATATGTGAAAAAGATTTTATGTAAATCTTTATGATATGCAATAAATGGAGTTAAAATTCACCTAAATGAATAAAATATGTTAGTTAGATCTAGTTCCAATTAAGTGAGAACAACCACTTGATCAGGCCACTCAAGTTAACTATTCTTCACTTTATTTTATAGTTGTTTATTTTTGTTCAATAGTTGTTTTTTGTTCATCATTACTTCATGAATTACATGCAAGATAAATTAGAATCTCATAATTTTCTTATTGTTAGTGAATGTTCATGGGAATGCATATAATGGTTAACTGGTAGTAATTCAGAGGTTAAATTAGTTGAGTTATTAGTTTTGATCAATTTTGAGTTGATACAATAACCTTTTATTAGCAATAGTTCAACTATCGGTTAAGTTGTAGGTACCTGTAGCCATAGTTTTGGTTTATATCTTTCACTGTTATGTGTTGATGGTGTTTTCTACACAGCAAAAATTGAGACAGAATATGGAAATCCTATCTCTCTTGAAAGGTAAATCTCTATCAGCAAGCCTCAAGAGATAACCCCAAGGTCTATAATGTCAGGTCTTGACAATGCATAAACAACTCAGTGATAAATGTGAAAATGCTGGTAATCACAAAGGGACCTTACTACAAGAAAATACTGAATCCTCAAATTTATCAGATCTAGCAATATGGTGATACTTCAAATCCTAAATCTAACCTAGATAACAAAGAAATAGCAAAAGATAAGGGTTTCAAAGAGATTTCTAAGATTAATTCTACTCCTAAGATTAACAATGTAAATGATAAAACACTTGAAATGGACCAATCCCTCAGAAACTAATTCCTGCTTGACCCAGATAAATCTGCAATCTTACAAAAATAGTGCAATCTTCTAAGGTGTTAAAGATTTTCAGATTATGAACATTCATCCAAAACAACCCTATTGCAATTGAAATGAAGAAGCATCCACAATCGAACTAAGCACAATGAATATTAAAGTCCAAGCTAACTTTGCAAAGCAACTAATAGTCAGCTAGCTGCAAAAAGTATGGACTAGAGATTGCTACAACATTTCAAGCATCAAACCATAAACATTATCAAGTCATCTAACATTAAACCTAGCATGCATCAAATAAACTTAAGCAATTTCAAAAGATAGAATCACAGGAACCATGCCAGATAAAATTAACACAAGAAAGGCACCAAATCACAATGTCTTTACTTGCATTAAATCACCCAAAGTAGCAACAATTCCAGTTTTCTGTTACAACACTTGCTTGAAAATAAGACTAACTCCTAACTCTAACTCTTGCTATACTACTTAATTCACTCCAAAGTAAAACTATCTAGCCCTTTCAAATGAGGCACTAACCCTATTTATAGAGATTACATCTTATGTTGGCCCAAATAGGGTTACAAAAAAATTGGCCCACAAAACAAGTTGGCCAAGAGGAATTCAAAATAAAGTAAAGTGTGCATTAAATGCATGTACTCCATCCAGGTCAGCTGGGATCTCCAACATAGCTTAGTCCAATGCATGTGAAGGAGGAAGAGAAATAATGGGGAAGCACAAATTCTGATGAGGCATTGTATTAACTACTCTCCCCTTTGTCCTTATCTCGCTCCATCTTATCCTGCACCATCAAAAAATATCTTCTCCAAGTTGGCTATAGGTGGAATAACTAAAAATTTAATTTTCCTTTCAATGGACTTAATGTCCTCTCTTGATTGCTTTACAACTTTATCCCAATCCACCCTCATGGTTTGATACTTATCCATTACTACAATGTATGTAGCTGCATCATCTAGCTGATGTTCAGTGATTGGGTCCTCATTGACTGGAGAATACACATCTTGCCACCATTTTTTCAATTGCTCCAAGTTCAGATGTTTTGGTGCAAACCTTTTTCTTCCTATCATTACTTCGAAGAATGAAATACACTTGTTGTAGATCTCAGTCAGGGTATCTTCAATTTTCTTCCCTTGTTTATGCACTTTCTTCAAAACCCTTTGTCTAATTTGCAAAAAATCATACCTTTCCCAGGGTTCTACAACTTTGGGAGAAGGAAGAATTCCATCACTTACCAGTTTGTCTTCAGTGTATTCCATGATGGTTTTGGTCTTCTGCAACAGGAAATTCACATCCTCCTTATCCTAAGCTAGTACATCCCTTAACCAATCTATTGATCTCATAGCATCTCCACCAATTGATAGGATATCTTTGATGGCCTTATCTCATTTAGCTTGCACTCCCTACAACCAATTCATTGTGGCATGTGTGGTGGTTTTCATTTTCTCCAACTCAGTTATTGTTTCCTATGGCAGAAAACTACAGCAGATGATGAGGAGCTAATGGACTGCAAGGGCTTCATCAATTCTTGCAGATACCTCTTAAGTTTATCATTCTCCTTCCTCAAATCCTGCTTAGCTTACACCTCTTTCTTCAATCTGCTCAAAATAGCAACATTGGAACCTTCAAATTCTTCAACTTCCTGCATCATAGAGGTGGGTCCCAAGCTAATAGTTTATACACTAAAATCTTTGCCAGTCACCTCATCTTTATTCTTGTATAGCACAGGGGTGGCAATGTGAATCACCCAATTATTAGCTTCATCTCTTTTGATCCTGGAGATAACCCTGGCTTTCTTCTTTGCTTTTCCCTTTCCTATGTTTGCTAGTAATTCATCCCAGTTGGGAGGAGTATAATCTACTGCAATTTGTTTACTCTTCAACTCCTTGTCCAACCAACTTGAAACAATGGAATCTGACTACACATTACCCTGCCCAACCGCATCCTGTTGAACCTTGGGTACATCTTCATTCAAATTTTGTTTTTTAGAAATCTCCTCAATCTTATCCTCACTTTCCTTATCATGCTCTTCTTCTTCATGCACTAGTGAAGGAGTCTTGATTGGAATTTCCTCTCTCTGAGGAGGTCTATCCTCTTCATTTCCTACAGGTGAATCCTCATAAGTCACCAGACGAGATTGCAATACCTTCTCTATTTCTGCTTCTGCACTATAGAGTTCACCCTTTTGAAATTCTTCTTCTCCTTGATCTTGGTAATCCTCAACATCTTTGGACTCACTTGGTACATTATGAGTTCCATGAGAAGGAGGGACATTATCATGCTTAGTAGCAATAACAGTTGTGGGAGCACTTCCCTTCGACACACCATCTTTAGGAGATGGAGTTCTTGATCTCCTCATGTATACCTATGTCTTCTCTCCCAAACTTTCCACATTTACTACCGGTGGGCTAGCCTCATTCCCTGCCTTAGAGGATTCTTTCTCTTTCTATGACAATCTCACTATTCTTCTTCTCTTAGGCATAGAAGCACTACCCTCTTTTCCTTCTTTCTCAGTTTCATCCTTTGCATATTTCTTTGTCTTTGAAATTTGTTTCCTTTTCTTAGCAATGGGTTTTCTTTGCTTCTCTTCCTCTTCTACCTCTTCCACCTGAGCATCTTTAATCCTTATCCTAAAAGGAGAGCTCACCTTAGCCTTACCCTTAGGATCCTGCTCAGTTGATTCCTCAGAAGTGGAATGAGACTCCAAGTTTCCCATTAGATCATAGGTGCATTGTACACCCTCACTTTCCAACTCCCACATCTTGTGCTTGAGCCACAACTTAGTGTACTTGATCACTGGAGTCATGATCTGCTCTAATTTTGTCTTCTCTTCCTCCAGCCAATCTATTTCTCCAACTGGTTTATTCTTCATAGCTTCATAGTCATGGCCCTAAATCAAATCTCCATCATCTTCAATCTGATCTGGAATGGATTTTATGTTGCATAGTTAGACCAAGTTCACTAGTAACCTGGAGAACTTTTTTCTAATTTCAAATTCATCATTGTTGTTAGCCCAATAATCCTCTACATCATCCTTATGGTTGTATTCCTTGCTAGCCTTCTTTTGTGCCTCACCAATCCTATCAAATATGGATCTCTTAGAATGGAAAGATAGACCCAGAGTACTCATTTCTTCTTCAAAAGCATGGGCCGAATTAATAGAGGGGTAGGCCTCACCACTGCCTATCCTCAAAGGAAAATCACCACCAAATCCAATCTTATGTTTATCCTTCTTGACAATTGCATCAAAATCACAGATCTGCCTTGTGACCTCCAGAAGTATAATATGATCTATGGGATATCTAGGGAGTCTGTATGGAGCCCTCTAAAAACCATCTATTTTGATGCATGAAAAGGTAGGGAACTAGATAAACCAAGCTCCAAACCTCTTAATTAATTCCTTGGCATTATCTAAGATTCGAACATGCTTTGTACCTTGCAATAGCCTGGTGATGTACATGGTGAATGTATCATTCACCCTCCTATAACTTGTACCATCCAAGTGCAATTGTGGGTATACCTCATAAATTACATCCTGCCCAAACACACCCCTTGTGCTTAGCCCTTTGTATGGATGGAACCTTGCAAGTGCATAAACCAAGTAGGAGGTCATTGTGAAGGTCTTTGTCTGTAGGACATTGCACATTTGTTCATGTATCATTGCACTTATAATGCCTGCCCAATGATAGTCAATATTTTGCTCCATCCTTACAATGACATGGAACATCCAATTTTCAAATACCCCTACACTCTTCAATCCCACCACCGTACTGAGGAGTGTGATAGCATCATAGTATTCCTTCTTAAACTTAGCTCTGAATAGTTGCTTGGGCAGCTTGGAGAAGTGGGACTTGGGTTTCTCTAACTAGGAATTGATGACCTACTGTGATTTGATGGTGTCTTCATCATAATACTTCTTCGCTATGTCCATATCAAAACCCACTACATGAGACCTATCGGGCATGTCAAAGGTCTGGGCTATAGACACAAGGTTTAGATTTTCCACAATTCTTCCTTGAGTACCAACTATCCTTTGTGTGCCCCTGTCACAGTGTTTGGCACATTCAAGCACCAATTTGTAACATTGAACTGTAGGAGGGAATCCAGCTACATGGGCCAACCCTGATTCCAATATCCTTTTGGCCAACAAAGGGAGGTTTTGTGCTACCATCCTTGCCTTGAATTCTTCATAATCCCACAGTCCAACATTTGTATCAGTGACCTCTGACCAGATGGAAGTCAATTTACTTTATGGGATTCTACTCTTTATATCCATTTTAATCCTTTCTGCCTCAGAGATAGTAGACCCCTCAGTACTTGGATCCATTACCTTGCCCTTGGTTCCTCTAGCAACGACCTGACTTGATTCAGCCTGCATTCCACAAAGAGACCGCACTAAAGATCTACAACATGAGATTCAAGTTAATCCATCACAAAATGATATATTCATCCTCAAGACAAGTCCCATGATGAACAAAATCCTCTAAAATCTCATAAGAATTACTCCTTTAAAAGTTCAAATTTTTAGTCCCCTCGCAAAATTCAGGCCAGAGAGGAATTTCGAGAAATTCTAGACCAGACAGAATTCAGTGAAACAAGCACAAAAAAATCCAATAATCATTTAATCAACCATCATCAGCTAAGAAACAACATGCCACACTTTTAAATAATTCAAATTGATCATATGGTGCACAATCATCAACTAATAACTCATGTTATCTCTCAATCCTTCATTTTCAACAAGATTTCGGGGAATTCCGCCAAGGACGAAAATCCGCTAAAATAACAATAGTTCACAAATTTTGGGAAAATGAAGGGGCAAAGAAGTTTCGGTAAAATCCTGAGGAAACGGAATTTCACGAAGTCAATGTAATTTTCACATTTTAAGTATATTTTCGGGGAATTGATAAAGCGATGGAAAACCAAGAAATTCCTAAAGTAAGGAAAATCCGCGAGATGTTCGAAAACCCGAAATCTTTGACTCCGTCAGGATTTCGCTCAGATCGATTAAACAACTAAGGAGTTGGGGATTTAGCTTCAAATTCAGATCGTTTAAAGTGCAAGATGAATAATCTAGGCTTCCAATCAATCTAAATGAGATTCAATCAATATGAGCAATGATTTAACAAGGTAAACCCTAAGAAATCGCCATAACAGCACGGTTTAGATCCAACTTTCCCTTTCATTTATGCTATCCCTCACACAAATTCTCCCACAACCTAACTATGACAGGGCGATTATCAAATTGGACGATGGACAACAAGTTTCACTTTACCTAAGACATGATTTATCAAAGGTCAGGGATTTCTAGGTCAAACCTAAGCTCGACATGAGAAAGCATGAAATTGAACTAAGAGTCAAACATAGCAATAATTAACCGCCTTGAATCACAGTCAAGCAGAAGCAAAGGTAGCGTGCACTACAGGGAAGAGCATTGAACCCAAAACCAAAAACCCTAGCCCTACTACCGGACCCTACCACATCAAAATCTTGACTCAAAGCATACACACACAAACCCCGAAGCAATTCAATTCATTCATTAAAATGGAAGGCATCATATACATGCCATGAGAACAAAGAAATCAAAATAGTAATGACTAGCAAGAAACCCTGAAGTTTGAGCAGAATGTAAGTGGTCACCAGAAAATTCTACTGCAACAATTGATCACCATCCCAAATGCACAATTCGGCAGTAGCAATCTCAAAATCAAGCTCCTCAAATCTCATAACAAGGAAAATGACACCAAAATTTCCATCATAAATCCCAATTAAATCGAATAAAAGCATACTGCAAGATCGTACAGGAGGCATAAATGCATCGAAAAGACAGTGGGTTCAGGAATCCGAAGGCACAACGGAGTTTCGAGATAATCCAAACCAAACAAAATTCCACGAAGTCTTGGAATTTCTGAAAATAGTGTAAAGTGGCATCCGTCAGGTTTTCAAGGTGTTCAAGGAATTTCGCCCAGGAGGAATTTTCCCAAAAACAGAGAAAAACCCAAAACATGTCCCAGAAATACAAGATTTTAAAAGTGTTTCCTCACAAGGAGAATTTACACGAGTAGGATAATCCTTAATGCACATGCCAAGGCAACCAAATCCTCAAAATCAAAGGGCCAAAACACCGAGAATGAAAACAAAAGAGTGTCCTTTCTTTCAATAGGGCGTGTGCGCGAAAACTGCACAAGGTTACAATATAATATTAAGGACATGGTGTCCTAAGAGTATCACCAACATAAAACTCCAATGTAATTCTAACATCATAACAATGCCTACTAATTAGCTATCAAAACCTCCATCTCAAGTACACAATAAGTATAAGTAATACACAAAACTATTAAATGGTAATTACAAAACCATGAGCTAAAACTATCTAAAATATATGGTACACAAATACTTGGTTAGAAAACCAACACCTAAATCCCAAGATGAGTTCACATAATACATAGCACATCCCTTCCACCTGTCATAATGAATCATAATCCACTCATCAAGTTGGGGATTTAATTTTGGCTTTGTTATCTATATTGTTCAAACATTATGATGTGTCATAACATGCATCATAAGTTCGTCAGCAAATGTAACTCCTTACAACTCATTTTTATGTCCAACTTCAAAATGTAACATGCATCTTAATGTAGGAGGACCAACTTCAAAATGTCATAAATTTTGATCTAGGAGTTCATTGAGGTCCATTTTTTTTAAACAAATTAAACTTGAAAATATCTACGCAATAAGCATCCAAGTAGTGATGTTGAACAACCCATTTTTTTAAATTTTGGTCAAAAACCAACTCTATAGCCTAGAAAATAAGTTTTTATATTTCGTAGTCCAAAAATATATATTTTTTACATTCTTAACATTAGGAGAAAGGTTGAAACACATTTCCTAGTATCTTTTATGTCTTCCATGTAATCTAACAATTTATTTGAGAAATTAATTGGCTATGTAGTGCATCATTAGTTTTCTTACAAGCAATGAAATGTGTCATATTTGAAATTTTATAAAAAACTACACAATTGAATCATATCCTCTTCGAGTCCTTAGTAATCCCAATACAAATCCATAATGATACCCTCCCATGGTTTATCCAAAATTAGTATGATTCAAGTATGATCCAACATTTTGATTGACTCCCTTTGCTACTTGACAAGTTCTATAATTATGTATATATTTCTAACATCCTTATCAACACAAAAATGTAATTCTAATCCATCACTATGTTTTTCTTTTATCAACCTCTCCCTTATAGAAACTCTTAATAATAAATAATTGATTACCTTTAAATAACATATATTCTTAAATTGTATAATCTAACCATCTAGTCATACCTCATCTATTAGTAACTTAGATGAATTTCATACATTAGGAAAATTAATGTCAATATCATACAATGTTTCAACTCACCAAAACCAACAATTTGAATCCTCATTTCCATCAACAAAATATGTCTCCTACTTAATGCATCTACTACTCTATTAGACTTTCTAGTTTTATGTCTTAGCAAAAATGAGTAACTTTACATAAATTTAACCTATTTGACATTCTAGAACTTAACTTTATTTGATTTTTTTATTGCAATGCTTAAATGTTTGTATTTTTTAAAAAATCCTTAGATAACAACAATATCTCCATTTTCAATGCTTACATAATTGCATAAAATTATTGATCATAAATTGATTATTTCCTTTCAACATCATTCAAAATATAACTAAAACAAGTAATAGGTCTAGGTCTCCCTTCTGGACTTAACACAACTCCAATTACATTCCCACTTGCATCTTAGTCAACTTGAAATAAC
>VDFB02342636.1:107680-129018 GCA_007258455.2 Sequoia sempervirens | reverse complement strand
TTTCATTTCCTTTCTTTTGCAATTTAAATGGATTTCCTGGGGAATCATGATACTAACTTGCATTTGATCTAATAGGATGTTTGTTTCTTGTGTTTGTGCAGGTTTGGAATCTTGATTCACAGGAACACCACCCATTGATCTGATTTTAGAGAAGGGGGCAAGATTACATGCATATAGAGGCCAGAAGGCAAAGTGGATTGCAAGTTTTCATTGTCCAAATCAGGAAAGAGGAGGTATAGGTCAGCATGGGCTTTCTGTAGAGCAGGTTGGGGCAAGACAAACCTTTACTCATGAGACATGAGCTTTTTGTCATGGTGGTGTGTATGGTGCAAGAGCACCAATCTTTTCTATGTTTCTTCATTAAGTTTCTAATGGGAAAGGTGTGTTAGGATGTTTGAGTTAAGGTTTTGAGTCTTAATAAGTTCCAAAGTGACCATTCTTATGTAATTGATTAACTTTGAGGGCTTTCGTGTTCATCTTGTAAGGTTTACAAACCATGTGGAAAGGAGTTGCCAAAGTTATCAAGAGGTGTCAAGGTAGATAGAATGATGTTTTCCTGAATGATTCATGTTCCTTTGTTGAATAAGGTCTCATTAGACCATTTTTAATAGTTTAGGTGATCAGGAGGGTCAAGGAGTGCAAACATTACAATCTAAGTAATGGAGTTGTTATAAAAATATGTAAAAGGTGTAATTTAACTCTAATGGTCATTAGGAGTTTAAAAATTAGTTGAGAGGTAGTTGGTCATTGTTTTGAAGTGGAGAAACCTTTTAAAAGGTGGAGGACATCGTTTGTAATGTTGGCTTGAAGATTGGAGGCATTGTAAATAAAAATAACTCTATTTTTTTCATCCATTTCTAAGTTTCCTTTACATTTTGCAGACCTATAAAAGCCCGTACAACCTAACTTTTCTATGTAATCACTCATATTTTGTGGAGGCCTACATTCTTTTGCTTCAAGTTTCAAGGAATTTAATAGAGTTTTGTGTTAAAAATCTTAGTTTTCTCATAGCAGACTAAGAACACCTTGTTTGGTCGTTTTGTAACCAAAAGCCATGTTTTAAGGGCCCATACATAGACTATGAATACTTTAGAAAGTGTAATGGGCCCTAGGGAGTCTGAATAGAAATTAGGATGCATGATTTGAGTGGTGGAGAAGAAATAAGGGAAATGGATTTGTTGTCTTGTTGATTTTACTAAGGAAAATACATGAAAATTGGTGGTTTGGGCCTAGGGTTTGATAAAATCAATGTGAGTGGGGAATTTTCTTCCACTTTCAAGCATATTGGGGTCAAAATACAAGTTTTTGAGTTGGTGGCATGATTAGGGGAGTTGTGCAAGTGGGACTTTCAATAAAATCTCTTGGTTTGGCTAGAAATCAAGGGTTTCATGGTTTGCTATGTTAGAGGGGTCAACTGTGGAAGTTAATTGTGGATTTAGAGGTTTTAAGGAATGGGAAATGTGTCCCCAGGGTTTCAGTTGTCTATGCCAAGTTTAAAGGTGGGTTGTAATTTAGGCCTACTTAGCCTAATTAGGTCAGCGTAGGAGTGGCGATTTCAAGGGTTTGGTCCAAAGGACTTGTGTCTGGTTAAGAGATATGTTTTATAACTATGAAATGAGTATCTAAATACACAATTTTTTTGTCAAGAGTTTTGGAAAGTGTTGGAGTTAAGGGCCAAAAAGCAAGGTTTGCACTACTACTAAGCTACAAGGGTGAAAGTGGGAACTTATACTTCTGTTTGTTGTCAAACTTTGAGAGTTGTTTGGATTGGTCTAATAGGCCATTTTAATCTTGTTAGATGACTCTTGAAGGAATATTAACACTTTCAGTGAGTTTGGGCCTCTTGGGTCTGCATCAAATCCGCAAACTGGGACTCATACGCCCCTCTGGGCAATTTAATCCTAGTATAGACAATTTTTCCTGATTTCTAGGTATTTTTTGTTGACTATTATTCACTGTTCAAACCCTTCAAAAATTCTTGATTGGGACTCATACGCCCCTCTGGGTGATTTAGTCTCATTTTATATTTTATACTACATTCATTTCATTGCATCTATCTTAGTTTCATTTGAATCAAAATTAGAGAATAACATTTGCCTTGTGTTCATTGCATCTTGAATTTCCTTGATTATCACTTCTATGATATTTTCTACTTGGTGTCCTATTGCTAATACTATAGTGAGATGAAGTTTGAGACTCATGTCATTCTGCGATAGCAGAATCATCATGGATCTTGGGTTGTCTAGCTATTTCACTATTAGTGTTGACAATAGTTCACTAGGTATGGATCATACCCTTAACAACTATTTTCCTTCAAGTAGTGTGACACATGTTGAAACCATGGTTGCTAGTATTATGTAAGAAAAAATAATCCAAATCCATGAAGATCTAACAAACTTACAAAATCAAGTGAGAATTGAAACCATTTCAACCACTGCTATCCCTCTCATAGATACCTTACATCGCATGATTGAAAGTGAAGATGGCATAGAGCTTGCACATAACATAGTTCAAATTTTTAGAAAATGACTTACCTCAACCACTAGTTGTCCTTTAGCTTCAAACAATTTCACAAGCCAAGGAGGAACTCAGATTCCTCCTCCTACAACCATTGCCTCTATTGCGACCTATACCAACCCTCAAGTTACAACAAGCACACAACCTACTAGTAACATGATTCCTTCCTTGGGTATTTTCGCTAGCATCCCTAGTACCTTTGTGGCATTGCATGTCATATCTCCTACCACTTGACCTCCTATAAGCATTCCATTCACTTGTCCACAAAACACATACACACCTCCACCTTATTCAACTCCATCTCAAAATACAAACAATGATCCTCTCATAAATCAACTTTTGCAAACCATTTCATCCCTCTAAAAGCATGTTTCTACCATAAACCAAAATTAAAATGCTCCAGCTACATATTATATCCAAACCAATCCCTTTTCCTTGGAGGTATTGAGAACACTGATTTCACAAGGTATAGAGGTGCCTAGATTCAAGAAATATGGGGGGAAAGGAGATCCTTCTAACCATGTATCCACTTATACTGCCTTATGTAGTGACTTTATTCTTGAGGATAAGCTCTTGGCTAAGCTTTTCCCTAGATTCTTGAAGGATACAGCCTTAGAATGGTTTTCCTTGTTACAAAACAATTCAATTCATTATTTCAAAGAGCTTTTTGAGGCATTTATAAACCATTTTCAAGTGCATATGACCCCTAAAATGGCATTAGCTGATTTGATTAGATGAAAGAAAAAAGAAGAGGAAAATATTACTGAATTTATTTCACATTACCAATTAATTTATTCCCAAATTGACATAAAGGTTCCTAACCCTCACCTTCAAAAGATGTTTATAGAAAACTTTCAAAGTAAGATACACGATTAGCTTACCATGATGAAATTTCCCTCCTTTGTGCACTTGTGTACTTCCCTTTGTGATTAGCAAAATTCAGTCATTAGTTGCATGACACAAAATCCACCTCTAGTCATCCTTAGAAACTCAAAGCCACAAACCAAAAAATTTACCAAACTTTAAGAAAACAAAATAAGGGATTCCTTCAACTTAATCCCCCTCAACAAGCAAATCAACATGTTGATACCCAAGTAGCTACTATAAGGAAGACAACTCCTTTCACATCTGGGGATCTAACTAGGCAATTCACTCCCTTACCTGATACCCTCCATAACATAATGTCATAACTTTTAGAGTAGAAAATGGTTACCTTGCCTCTTGTTAAAACTCCTACTCCTAATAAGCCTCTACCTCTAAACTTTAGATTGAATACTTATTGTCATTATCAATGACAAAATAGACACGATAGGGAACATTGCAAGTGTCTTAAACATCTTGTGCAAGACCTCATTGATTCTAGTCATCTTTCAGTTGGTGGTGGTAATGATCAAGGAAATAAGTCTGTTGCCCCTCCCAACCAAAATTTTCAAACATTTACTGACCCTATTCCTAAACATAATATTTCATTTTTCAAAGCTAGTGAAACTTCAAAGAATGATGTGATGAATGTTGACACAAATAATGAGAATATCAATAAAATTCAACAAAATCCTATGGATACAATTGAAAAAGGTCCTATGGATAATATTGAAAAAGGTTTGACTGTGTTGATTGAAACCCAAATTCATAAGGGCCAAACTAAAAGGGCTCTTGACATTGCTTTCTCATCTAAATATATACTTAAACATGCACCTGATGGTTCTCTTTACATAGCCAGACGAATCTATGATAAGCCTACTAATGAGATACTAATTGATCCCATTTATGGAGAGAATGTGATCACCGAAGAATTATTAATTGTGCATGAACTCTATCAAGAAACATATGATAAACCGAAATCATGGATTTAAAGACGCGATAACGGTTTCGCTTTTGCCCTATAATTGGATCGATCACCCTTCCTTTACAAATAGGACCGAAAAACATTAGATGTCTCATTCTCCATCATTCCACAGTCGAATCAATTTCATGTGAATCTAGGATATCCATGGCTTCACTCCATCAATTTTGTCCCTTTGGTTGTGCATAAATGCTTAAAGTTCCCTTTTGAAAATGAAATTTTCACCGTGCATCATAGTGCGGTTTTAACCCTTTTTCTTCCCATGGAAAATTTTCATTAGATTTTTTTGGCTCGAGCCTATGGAACCTATTAAAAAAACCTCAAGAAGACTTCTTTTTCAAATCCTATCATAAGTTTAAGGAGAAATGCATAGCAAAACTATCCCTTCAAAACATGCCTCAACCTATGACCGAGCCTACTATACTTGACGAAACCATGATCAAACCTAAAGACATTTCAAACAACCAAGACCAACCTAAGATAGATAATTTTCCTATTTCCTACAAAATACCAATAGATAATGAAAACAATCTCGTCACACCTCCTAGGATAAAACAAGTTTACAAAGTTAAAGAGAAGGTGGTGAACAACCTTCCATGGTTCCTTTTGTTCCTCCCCTTAGGGAAGAAAATAAACCTATAGATGGTGGATCAACCCGCTCCTACACAAAAGCAACTTGAAAGTCACACTAAAAGAAATAGAAACAGTAGAGAGCATAGGCATAGATGTCATTCCCTTGCTCGAAGGTTAAATGAAGAAACAAACAAAGAAAAATCAAGATGATCCAAACTTGGATCAAGCAATGCATGATGAGTCTTCCTTCACAAAAGATCCTATATTGTAATTGAAACAAGAGTTGCAAACCTTCCTTGGACATTATCATTTGACCTCCCATTGTGATTAACATGGATGACGATGATGAGGTTGCTAAGATTGAAGAAGAAGTGCATAATGAATTAAATACATTATGTTCCTCTTCTATGAGCTTAAACGACAATTCTCCTAAGAAGAGTGTTGAACTTGGTGACACCCCTAGTTCAACACTTACTATTGTCCCTTTGGCTAGTTATCCGCTTTCCATATATGATGAACACCATCGGGTATGACCACAATTCTCACATACTAAAATTAACCTTCGAATAAGCAATTAGATACCAAGTACATAAATTAGATCAAATTACTTATAATAGATAAAATTAACTTTCTTTAATATATATCCAAGTAGGTTTACATACATCATGAGTCAAACAAGGTTGTGCCTTTACAAGTTCTTGCCATGTAGGCTTTTACATGAATAACATATTAGAAAATAACATCTTCCACACGAGTACCTTGGAACCCGAGAGTGAGAGAATATCATCGGGGTGATATCCACCCTACTACGAAGCTTACAACTTCCCCGTGCTTTCCAGCTAGAAAGCCCTATCCATCACGAGGGGCCTAGCAAACAGGAACCAATGTAGGTGAAAGAAAACTGGGCTCTTCTTAACTTATTACTTATAAATGCATAAATGAACTTGCATACCTAGTTCATACATATTCTCAATTTGGTCCTATTATGTTCCAATAAATATCAAATTCCTATCTTATAAATGATTAAGGACAACCTTAAAATGTTTATCATCAAGTTTGACCTATATTGGATTTTGATCAATCTAACCATAGCTCTCATTAAATCTAACTTTATGTCCAAAGGTTGATATAATAAATTTAGTTCCAATTCCAACGTTCAAGTTGTACTCAATCTAAAGAGTCCACAACAATTTTGTGGATAGATCATATCACTATTACCTCAAGGTTTTCATACAATCAGTTATTAAATTCTAGTGATCAATATAAGATTTACTTTTATTTCTATGAAGATTGTGCCCTTTTACATACATACATACATACACATACATACATATACACACATACATACATACATATACATACATACATATAATACATATATATAGAGACATCATATTCTTTCACATATTCACATTAATCCAAATTACTCACATCATTAGTTTGTTAGCTATACACAACTTTATCAACACCAAAAATATTGATAGTCATTTAAAATTTCTATTTAATTTGCAAGGTAATACTATTATTTTAAATCCATCTAGAGAATCAACAGTGAATGTGTTTAACATGCAATAACATGTAGAATTTTTTGTCTTAGTTGTTTTGAATTAGCATGACAACATTCATTTTGCTTTAATCATTTGTTTGAACAGCCATGTGAATGGCATAAGTATGCACATATATGCATGTATTGGAAAATACATGCATATGTATGCATATTTATTCACAATTTTTGAAAGATATCTACAAAAATCCTTTAATGACAGCACAAGAATTTATGGAATTGATGATTTAAGAGGTTATTATGTACATTCAAACTTAGATCTACAAATCATTCTCATAATTTCTTAGAATTAACAAGCTATTTAATGGTGCGACTAGTAAACAAACAAGAAGAACCAATAAATACGAAGATCTTTGAAAATGCTCCAAGAATTTCTTCTCTTCCTTTCTTGTTTAAATGTTGTCTGATCGATAACTTTCTTTTTTCTTGTTCTTTTCCTCTTCACTATTCTTCTTTCCACTTTGCCAAATTCCCAATTCTTCTATCTCTATTTTTTTTAGATTGAATCTTTGTGAATAATTCTTGTGTATCTTGAAAGAATGAGGGTTTAATCTCTTTTATTATTTTATTTTATTTTCTTCTTTTTCTTTTTTATCTATTTTATTTTTCTTTGTTTGTGTTTTATTTCTAAATTTAAGTCCTATATTTTTCTATTTTTCTATCTCATTGTTTTGTTTTCTAAATATTGCTTTCTTTTTCCAAGATTTTTCTCATATTTATCTAATAAAACTAACATGATTTATTAATTAATTTTGTGCATCATAATTATCTTCAAAAATAATAAATAAATAATCCTAATTATTCTTCCTTCACATATAAATTTTAAATAAAAATCACTTTATAAAATAAATTAAACTTCTTTATTTTTCTAAGGACTTTTCTAATATTTACTAACACTCAATTTAATTAATTAATGCAAAGACAAGGAAACTAAATGTCATCTAAGTTTGTGTGTGTATATTTCTTTCACCATAATTGCTTGCAACAACTAGACACCCCCTCCTCGATGATATTCTCTCTCTACCAAGAGTATTTTCCTATCACACACATGAAAGAGAGTTTGGTCAACAAAATTTTAAATAGTAATAATAAATTATAAATTAATTATTGGAAATAAGGGTCGTGACATCCTTCCCCCCTTAAAGAATCATCGTCTTGATGATTAACTTAACTAAAGATAAAAAATTTATACCTCTTTAATTCTATTTTACCTCAATGTCAAGATTAGCCCACCTGACAACTGTGTTGTTGCTTCACACACCTATTTGTTCATGACTGCAAAAATTCCTTCGTCTAACATGCATTCACTTGCAGTCATTGTTAGGAGAGCATTGTTCATCAAATCAACTTAGTTTAACACTTTGCGATGAATAAAAACATGAAAGAGCTAATTCCTTTACTTCATAGAATTTTTATTTATATTCCAGACATTCACATAAAATAATACACTCATGTTCATTTTTGTCATCATGCCTACTCACACAAGACATTAGAACAAGTTCCCTTATGATGAAAAACAAGCATCCCATACAATCTACTATCCCCATTGGCAATCAAAAATTACATCAACAAAAACATCTCAATTTCACAATAAGGTCTTCATAAAAAAATTATTTCATGATTAGAAGATCAACATAAAAAGTTCATCAAACTTCAATATTGATACATCCATTTACCCTCAAAGAAAATATTAATCTTTATTGGAAATTAAATATACAAAATATACAATTTCTACTTTTGATCAAATACAATCATAATTTTCTTAGAAAGAAGTACAAATTCATGCTACACCCATTTTCTGAAAGATTCAAATGTATATTCTATTTGCAACAGCTACTATAACCAATTGATTATTCCCAAGCTAACAATCAAAAATTAAAAAACATGGTTAAGCTGCTTTTCCACCCAACCATGGTCACAACACTTCCCAAAGGTTCTCCCTAACTTGAAGAATACTCAATCCTGCATGAGGCACCTATAACCTATATTAAAAGGGTAGGAGGGAAAATCTCGATGCATGCCTGATGCCTTATATGCATTCAACACTAGAATGGACATATTCCTTGCATACAAGATGTGGTAGAGAAACATATAACATAGAAGCTAGGCATTCATTATCTATCTATTTCAATGGTACAATATAGCTTTGGCCAAAGCATAAATACAAAATGTGGATGATTTTAAAAAACAAGATCACCTTCTTTGTTAACCCACATTCGACATCCTATCCCAGAAGGTAAGCTTTAAGCTTATCACATGCAACACATTCAACAAGAATAATCTATTTCGATTACATAAAATAAAAATTAGATATCATGATAGTGCTAACACGCACAAGTGCACATAGAATGAACAAGAAGAACACATGAATCCCTGGTGCATAACTCACATAGGGAATAAATACATAACTTACATGTAGTGCCTCTCTCACACAAAATAAGGTATATTCTTCACATATAATGAGTGCATTACTCACTCATGTTTATATTCTATAAACATGGTAAGTGGATCTCTTGCAAAAGTACATTGCTCATACAAAATATGAAATATGCATGAATTTATAGTAGTATAATTATAATGATCTTTACTTGATCCTTAAACACAATGAGTATCAAAAATAAATATATCCCGTGCACAAATTAAAAATGTAATTATTACACAAAGGATTCAATGACTCACTTTAGTGTTTTACTCACACTAAGAAAACTATGACATGAATATGCATCTCGCATGTTAGCATATTATTTATTTCACTTGTGTGATGGTCCTACTTGACCTTGCATTGCACATTTTATGGATAATAAAATGTCTTACTAATATTTTGAGTTTGAATGACTTTCCCGCACTTTATTTTAGAGTTCAATATAATAATCAGTATAGGGTACACACATGGCCTAATGGCCAATATAAATCATATATCAACATATTGCATCTTCCATTAGATTAAGTCGAACACATAAATATCATACACTACTACTCTCCAAGGTACAGTCAATATTATTCCATTCAAAAGGAATTTCCATCATCCAAGCATACTATCAGATTTACTCTAGTTCTTCAAAGACTCCAATAACATGAGTCAATTTTTTCTTATCATTCTTAGGTCAAAAGCCTCCACCACAAAGAAAATTTGACAATAATTCAATTCAAGATTTACAATACTATGTTATCAACATTCCTGAAATTACGCATTTCCATCAATTACAAATCTATCACCTTGCTACTTAGCATCATCCAAAAAGTTCTTTCTACCCTGTCTCTAGTACTCAATTACATACCCTACTCCCAGTGTATTCTCTGTGCTCTATTCCCTTATACATTCCATTAAGGCCTTCATGGCATAATGAAGAACATAACATATTATAGGACCAATAGTCCAAATGTTTCAGCACACCCATCGACAAATAAAAAAATGAAAAATAACAAGCAGGAAGAAAATCATCAAAATATAAAATCAATTTTAGTGATCATAAGAAATGCAAGGTAAAAATATCTTGATGGTCATACTTAGGTATAAATAAAATAGAAAAATTTCATACTTGCCCACAACATTTCATTCAATAAAATAAAATATTACATCCACAATTCACAATATACAATGGAAGCTATGAAATGCCACACTTCACCTTGATCAGAGGTGAGTAGGAGAATACACATGGTAACTTGACAACCCAATTTCTAAAACTCTAATTACATTCATACAAAAAGATTATTCCAACAATTATTTTCATTATACCTCCTACTTTGAATCACATACTTTGAATCATCTCTTTTCAAATGTTGAATTTCATTTCCTTATAGGTGGATTTTTACATCCTTATTCATTGTAAAAGCTTTGTTTTTCTAAGAATACATAAAAAAATTTACATCTCATTTTCGGATAAAGGGAACTCTTCTTGTTCATCTTCTTCTTTCAACTTGAGGTTTACAATGTTGAGAGGTGGTTGTCCTCATACATACTCCTCTAATTCTTCACTTGAGGCAATTGCTATCATTTCATCCATAGTAGGAGCTCAAAAATCTCTATTCCCCATGGCAGGAGGAGTCACATTATTCTTCGAAGGCATATCCCTAGAGAGTTGTAAGGGTATCAATTTAAAGTTGACAACTGCCTTATCTTTTTCCTTTCTTGGCTGGCTCGAGCTAGTGCATGACTCAAGTTTTCTTCATCTCCTATCCATATGTCATTATCGTCATTAATTCCCTTGATGGTTTGCACAATAGCTTTCATCTCCCTCTTGTCTCTAAGGTGGTGCTTGTTTCTAATGGACTTCCTTGTAGTCGTTATGAGGCACACCATCCTGGCACAAGAATTCCAACATTAGACTCTCATAATACTGGATGGGAATAGAACATGGTGAGTACATAGGTTCTAGAGATGAACCTTAGGCTCTGATACCAAATGTAAGGACCACAATTCTCACATACTAAAATTAACCTTCAAATAAGAAATTCGATACCATGTGTATAATAGATCAAATTACTTATAATAGATAAAATTAACTTTATTTAATACATATCCAAGTAGGTTCACATACATCATGAGTCAAACAAGGTTGTGCTTTTACAAGTTCTTGCCATGTAGGCTATTACATGAATAACATGTTCCACACAAGCACCTTGGAAACTGAGAGAGAGAATATCATTGAAGTGATATCCACCCTACCATGAAGCTTACAACTTCCCCGTGCTTTTCAACTGGAAATCCCAACCCATCACAAGGGCTCTAGCAAACAAGAACTAATGTAGGTGAAAGAAAATTGTGCTCTTCTTAACTTATTACTTATAAATGTATAAATGAACTTGCATACATAGTTCATACATACTTCTGAATTTGGTCCTATTATGTTCCAATAAATATCAAATTCCTATCTTATAAGTGATTAAGGACAACCTTAAAATGTTTATCATCATGTTGGATCTATATTGGATTTTGATCAATCTAACCATAGCTCTCATTATTTCTAACTTTATGTCCAAAGGTTGATATAATAAATTTAGTTCTAATTCCAACATTCAAGTTGTACTTAATCTAAAGAATCCACAATAATTTCATGGATAGATCATATCACTACTACCTCAAGGTTTTCATACAATCAATTATTAAATTCTAGTGATCAATATAATATTTACTTTTATTTCTATGAAGACTATCTTTTTCATGCAAGTATATTCAATATATATATATAAGATACAAGCAGAGACATCATATTCTTTCATATTGTAGGTGGAGCCCAAGATCACCATTTGCAAGATATACCCTCACCAAAAAGTGAGAGAAGCATACAAACTATTTCACCAAAGAGAGAAAAATATGAGATAATTTGCATACTATACAAAGTGCCTTATAAAGGCATGAAAAGTGGGTGACGGGAGAGAAACTTCCCAGCATGGGAAAAACTACCCAAAAAAAATGTACAATTAATCCTATGTTAAGAACTTAACTCACTAACACCCCTCCTTAAGTGAAAACTTAGGAGGAATGAAGATGCAAAAAATGAAAAATGCAATAAGGGTCCTGACTACACAACCATGTTAGGTACCTATTTATAATGCGATCTCTCACAACTAGAGAAAAGGAGAAAAAACCTGTAGGAAAAAACCCCTCTCCAAAAGAGAGAAAAGAAAAAAAACATGATGCATGGATGGAGGACTCAATCACACCCCCCAAGTACTACCTACATCATGTATATACAATAAATGATCCCCCCATAGAAAGGAAAAAAAGAGATATCATATTCCCCCCATAATGAAGAAGCTCCTATGCCAATGGTGCATGCATGAAGACAAAACACTATCCAATGCTATGATAACATGTAGGTGGAGCCCAAGATCACCATTTGCAAGAGACACCTTCACATAAAAGTGAAAGAAGCACACAGACTATTTCACTAAAGAGGGAAAAATATGAGATAATTTACATATTGTATAGAGTGCCTTATAAAGGCATGAAAAGTGGGTGACAGGTGAAAAACTTCCCAACACGGGAAAAAATACCCAAAAAACAAATGCACAATTAATCCTAAGTTAAAAACTTTACTCACTAACACATATATTCACATTAATCCAAATTACTCACATCATTAGTTTGTTAGCTATACACAACTTTATCAACACCAACAATATTGATAGTCATTTAAACTTTCTATTTAATTTGCAAGGTAATACTATTATTTTAAATCTATAACTGGAGAATTAACCCATAATTTCTCCTTAAACATTTTTTATCTCCCATTATTCTTTTTGATAGGATTTCAAATCAGATAAGGTTATATATATATATATATATATATATATATATATATATATATCTTTATTTTCTAAAAATAACACTTGACAAAAGAAACATAATCTCATTTGTAATGATTTAATTACTTATCATTCAATTTTTATCTATACAAATGAAATAATATTTTATCAAATATTTACCTAGATATAAAGAGATATGAAATGGATTTGAAATAAATAAATCGTTATGTTTGATTTCAGCATACTTAAATAATGTTCCAAATATCATATCAATCACAAGGAAAATAGCTTCTTTCAAAGACATTCAATCACTTTTATTTGATTCAAAAGGAAAAATTAAGTCAAATTCTTTCCATCAATTTAATGCATGTTTACTTTCACGTAAATGCCTTTATTCATCCAATTAATGCATAAGATAAATCAATTATAGTTTTAGCCTTCAACATTCATGCAATGATTTATTGGGTTTGATTTTGTAAGTTAAAATGCCAGGTTTCAGTCATGTTTTCCAATGAAGGTTTCCAAGTATGATTTCTTGTATAAAAATGAGAATCAATGTTTCTACTCTCTTAAATCCAGTTTTATTCTTGCTGTCCTTTATCAATTTGCTATCAATTTGCACTCAAAGTTGGTCTCATAAGTTTATATCAACAACATAGATGATGAAATATTAGTGTATAAAGTCGGGACAACAACAGGAAAGCTTGAAATAGCAATGCATAAGGTTGGAACAATGATCTAATGAGTTAAAACAACATTATGATAGGTTGGAACAACGATGTAGTAAGCTAAAACAACAATATGAATAATTATAATAGCAATATGAAGTTTGAAGCTACTGCATATTTGTTGTAACAACCATATAAATGTATGGACAACATAAATACGTGCTACACCAGTTTATATGCATGCTACATTAGTGCATAAACATGTTACAACAGTATTGAAGAATGTTTCAACAGTGAATGTTTAAAATACAATAACATGTAGAATTTTTGGTCTTATTTGTTTTGAATCAGAATGACAACATTAATTTTTCTTTAATCACTGGTTTGAATAGCCATGTGAATGGCATAAATATGCACATATATGCATGTATTGGAAAATACATGCATATGTATGCATATTTATTCACAATTTTGGAAAGATATCTACAAAAATCCTTTAATAACAACACAAGAATTCATGGAATTGATGATTTAAGAGGTTATTATGCACATTCAAACTCAGATCCACAAATCATTATCATAATTTCTTTGAGGAACCTATAAATATGAAGATCTTTGACAATGCTCCAAGAATTTCTTCTTTTCCTTTCTTGGTTAAACGTTGTTTGATCGATAACTTTATTTTCTTCTTTTCCTCTTCGCCATTCTTCTTTCAACTTTTCCAAAAATGCAAATTTAAGTCCCTTTTCTATTTTTCTATCTCATTGTTTTGTTTTCTAAATCTTGCTTTCTTTTTCCAAGATTTTTCTCATATTTATCTAATAAAACTAACATGGTTTATTAATTAAATTTGCATCATAATTATATTCAAAAATAATAAATAAATAATCCTAATTATTCTTCCTTCACATATATATTTTATATAAAAACCACTTTATAAAATAAATTAAACTACTTTATTTTTCTAAGGACTTTTCTAATATTTACTAACACTCAATTTAATTAATTAATGTAGAGACAAGGAAACTAAATGTCATCTAAGTGTGTGTGTATATTTCTTTCACCACAGTTGCTTACATTAGCTAGACACCCCCTCCTCAGTGATTTTCTCTTTGCCGAGAGTATTTTCCTGTCACGCATATGAAAGAAAGTTTGGTCAATGAAATTTTAAATAGTAATATTAAATTATAAATTAATTATTGAAAATAGGGGTCGTGACATCCTTCTCCCCTTAAAGAATAATCATCCCAATGATCAACTTAACTAAAGATAAAAATTTCATTCCTCTTTAATTATGTTTTACCTCAATGTCAAGATCAGCCAACCTAACAATTATGTCACTACTCCACGCAATCATTGAGATAATGTAAGACTAACATTTTCTTAATGATGCAATCCTCTAATGTTCCGCAAAATCCATCCTATAAGACTTCAACCCCCTTACATTAACACAATATTACTTTGTTACTCAAAAGCAATCTCTCGAACTCTCAACAGAGATTTTATGTTCCTCTAAAAGGCTACAAGGACTTACCATAGTCCACTTAACACATGGCCTAATTCTACAAGTCTTGAATATATGCAAAGCATGTGAGAGAAAAAATATAAACATTTGTCAAAATCTTATGCACTCTTGAAACATGTGGCAACAACTTGTGAACTCGAGCTAGATATTACTTGACCCAATGGAACTTTTCTAACCAGCTTAAAGGCTCACAAGGCTAAGGTGGGAGACTTAACTAGATTGTAATCGAGTATTGGACCCACTCTTCAAATTGTAGCACTTACATGTCAAATGGAGGAATTTGTTTGGATATCATCTTATCCAATGTCATTTCATAATTTGGCTCACCCATGAGTTGGTGTCTAATAAAAGGAAATACAAATTTGAATTGCGTGTGTAATGACGGGAGTGCACAATACCCATCTTCATTGTACACCACGCTGAGAGACACTCTCCTCCTTCCAAGAGGGATCACAAGATCAATGGATAGACCCCCATCTTCACCATACACCATGAGGAGAGACGCTCTCCTCCTTCTAAGAGGGATCATGCAATCAATGATCTACATATATCATTGAAGTTTATTTTGCACAAGTTATTTTCTACATCTATCATTTTTTCCTTATGCTCTCTACTTCATCCTCATGATGGATCACAGAGTGTGATCTAAAACATTGATGGGAAATAAACTTACACACTCAAATACAAAAACTTTTCAGCTACAAACCCATTAATCAATTTAATGATTAGAAAAAGTTGAAGACACGCTAAGCAACCATGCGATATCCATATTGTATAGTGGTTGTGTAATTGTTGATGTTAGATGATGATGCAATGATTTTCTATGACTTGGATTCAAACTTGATGTGTTAAAATGATTAGGATTTATCCTTTTATATAGAACCCAAGCATGCAAAATCAAATGTTTCATGGTTAAGTTGGAAAATAATACCTAATAAAAAGAGATTTGGATCCATAATTAAATTTGAATTTGAAATTTCAAAGATAAATTTAACATTATACATCTGAATTAAATTGAAAACCTAAAACAAGAAATTAATAATCTATAAATTAAATCTATACTTTTAAAATTTATAAAAGTAAACTCACAATAACTTATTACCTTTTATGCAAAACATAATATATATACTAATTATTATATATAAACTAAACAAATCAAAAAGAAAAAAGAAAAATGCAAATACACAATTTGTAAACCCAACAGTTCTATAAATTAAATGGAAACTAAGAAGATTATAAGTTTTCAAATCATGCCATGAATCATAAATCCATCCTAAGTCTAAAAGAAAGTGATAAAAGAGACTGGAAATGCCATTCATCTTCAACCAAAAAACAAGGTGAAATAGAAACTAGGAGAACCCATAGTTACAACATTGAATAACCGCCACCTCCATGCTCACTCCACCCCCCAATTTTTTTTTAACTTTGATCCAAAACTTTTTATGAACAAATAAAAAATTACAACAACACCAATGGCTGCTCATAACACAATGAGTAACTCACCAATCATAATAGACAGCTAAACATGCTTTTGCATTTATAAAAAAAGTCAACTTGCACATAAAAAGGCTCATTTACAATTTAATTTAAAACATTTACTGTTACAAATACCCCCACTTGCAAATGTTTATCCCTCATTACATTTTATATTTACAACTACACATGCACAATTAATGGTGCTTTACATGACATAATCACAATCTCCTTTTAACTCTATAGGATTTGAAATGCACAGTCTTTCACACACTCCTTGGTAGCTATATGTATTTATTTCATTTCCTGTAGGTACCTGCACAATTAAATATAGGTGTAAGGCTCCCCAAATAAACATCAAATCCAAATGTAATGCATAATTCAGTCATATCATCTTTAAAAACCTACGTAACTTGCAGCTTCAAATTCAAATGCTCAAACAAATTCAAATTTGAAACACAACAACCAAATTGAATGCATTCAATTGTCAGATTCAAATTCCTAAATAAGAGGGGGAAAGTAGCCAGCGACATTCACAATTGCATCTTATTCTCTACAAAATTGAAAGCAATGACAAGCATCCTCTGCACATTCCTCTAATATCCCAAGTCTCAGGTAGGTACGTATACTTATTTTCATTTATGCAGTGTCTTCTTACTTTATACATTCTAGTTATAGTTATTTTTCATGAACTGTGCATTTAACATTTCTATTTATGCAGTGTCTTCTTCCTTTGCTTTATAAGTAAATGAAAGGTCTTTTTGGTGACGGGTTTTTACTTTGCTTTGTGTTCATTTTCTATTATTTGTCATTTATTTCTGCAAATAGGTACCTGTATTTATATTTGTATGTTTTTGGTCATTTGTCATTTATTTCAGTGTTTATATTAGGGTTTATATTTGTCATTTATTTTTGCTTATATGTGTATTTATATTTGTTTATTTTTGGTCATTTTCAGGGTTGGTCATTTATTAGGGTTTAATATGTATATGTGTGTGTGTGTGTATATATATATATGCATTTAATATTATATATGTGTATTATGTATTTAAAAACATATACACATATATACAAATACATACAGTTACTTACATATAAATACATATATACATGTATATATATACGTATATACATACACAAACACACATATATATACGTCTATAACTCTGTTTAAATACGTTTCGTTTGGCTGTCCAATACAATAGACTAGCATTTGTTTATATTTTTCTACTTTCCATTGCACATACAACAGGCTAGCATACATATATTTGTCATTTTACATTCTCTGTCTCTTGTTCATTCAACAAATCGATGTATATGTGTGTATCCTTTGCCTATCCTTTGAAAATGCAAACAATGGTATTGGTTGATCATTTACTTCTGCATCTTATTGAATTTGTAAATGAATGTGTATAATGATATATAACACAACTTATTGAATTTGCAAATGAATTTGTACAATGTTATATATATAACATTGTACACATTCATTTACAAATTCAATAAGCTATGTGTTTGAATTTGTAAATGAATGTGTGCAATGTTTTATATATAACATTCTATGCATTCCTTTACAAATTCAATACGCTGTGTGTTTGAATTTGTAAATGAATGTGTACAATGTATTATACATTCATTTACAAATTATGTGTCTGTTGTCTCTTCTTCATTGAGCAGATTGATATCTATGTCTGTATCCTTTAACTATCCTTTCAAAATGCAAACAATGGTACTAGTTAATCATTTTCTTCTGCATCTTTCATGACCAATGATGGGTTTATTCGATGATTGAAAAATTATTACTGCTTGTTTATGAAATAAATCATTCCTCTTACACACCTTTTCGCCATGTGTTGTTTGATTTTGTTGGGTAATGGTGCTGGTTTCTTTTTCCCACATTGTAGTTTTAGATACAATATATGTTATTTTAACATATTTATACAAAGATGTGAATACACTTTGAATTTTTTCTTCTCGGGCTTCGGGAACAAGCAAAGTCTTGCATACTTGTACAGGGGGTCAGTTTACAATAGGGGCATGGGTATTTTATTTACAAAGAATGGTTGGGATTTACGAATAAGAATTTTATGTACTATGCCACATTTTGGTTTTTCATGGCTACTTTCTTCATCCTCCTCCTCGTCCTGCGATATTGTTGCTTCTTTTCGTAGGCATTCGACACAGAGCTCGTAGAAGAATATATTGTGTCCTTGTTAATGATTTCACTTGTATACGAACACGACGAATAGTTTACATTCTCAGCAGCTGGAAATGAAGCAGCTTGTAGTTTGTAGGCATTACCATTTTACATGTGATGACGATGAGAAGAGTGAAGGTGAATGAGATGATAAGGACTAAATCTGGTGTGTTTGAATTTGGGCATGACAAGATGCAAAGTGTACTTGTCAAAGCTGCCGCTGGTAGCGCCCACGTTCACGTCCTCAGGAATTTTGAAAGGCCTTCTTCTCTTCCGTGTTGGGGCGCCATTAGCCATGAGGCGCCACCTCCACTTAAGCATTCCAACCTCTTTGCAATAACTTTCTCCACGTAATATCACACTCCGCTCCTTATCCATTTCCACCTCTATTTCATCTGTTCTCAAACCTGCACAACATAAACAATATCATGCGTCTCTTTAATACTATGCTTCTTATAAGAAACAAAGAAAGATTGAAGTAGCAATGTATAATGTATAATTGAAGTACCTTGAAGGATGAGATTGAGAAAGTAGGAGCACCGAGTCTGTCTCAATCTAACGTCGCCACAAAATCCTTCAAGTCGAAGACGGCCATGTCTAGAACTTCTTGTGCGTGCAGTACTCAATGCCAAATTCAACTCCATTGCGGTTTCTAATACTTAAGAGGGCAGTCCTAAATAAACACAATACGAAAGAGTTAAGAAATACTTGTAGAAATGATAATGTCTATAAAATTAATGAAAAAGCTTTGTTAGAGAGAGAAGTCGATGGAGTGCATAAATATAGCATTCGGTTGTGAGGGGAATGGTTCTGTGCGTGAGTTGATGTTTTTTCACTTTCCGTCAGACGGAGTCTCTTGTTAGCCAAGTAAAAGGGAAGCGGCCAAGAATGGAATATGGAAATACAGAGATGGGAGAGGAGTAAATGAAAAGCTACCAAGCGTATAGCCCAAGTAACTCTTTTTACAATCTGTTCCGTTTCAAAACCTTTACTTACATCCAAACTATTTTGAGTAAGCATTTGCATTTCTTCACTAGACTTCTTGTAGTCATTTATTCCATTTCAAAAAAAAAATTGTTTTCATAAAGTGACCTTTTTTTCTTTATAAACGACTAATCTATATAAAGTGATCCAAAAAATATATATATTGTTTTAGGTAAAAGAAAATTCATTAGTATATACAAACGGAAAATATGTAATTCATTCTCTTTTCGGTGAGTTTTCTTAATAGATTTGTAAGGAAATAATTTTATTTTTTTAATTTTTTAGAAAATAGGTTAAATAATAATTTAGTAATGAATATTTAAATTTGATTATTGTTTAAGTATTAATAAACATAGAATTAAATTAAAAATAATATTTAGTCAAAATTTGATGATGAACAAATGTTGTAACAAATGTCAAGAAATAATTTATTGATATTTTATATTTTTAGGTGATTAAAACAAAAGTATTAAGTAAAAAATAAATCATTATATGTTGTCCTGATTCAAATCTATGTCTATTGAACTAATCTTCAAATGTGTAGAAGTAATATTCTATGCAGAAGTGACCATGTAACTCATAAGATCAATTTGGAACTTCACAAATTATTACAACTCACTTGTCTAATATTTAAATTGTCGTGAGGATAAACAATGTTTATAAACACCTTTAAGAATTTTTCAGATCACAAGGGTCAAATTCTCCTCAATCAAACCCCTTGATGCATCAAGCTTCTAGCTCTAAACAAATATTTGAAGATAGAATTCAAGTGCCCAATGGTACTAGAATGATGTCACAAATAATAAATGTAGAGTAGGTTCTCCTTTGAGCTCTTAGATCTAAATACTCTTTTCACATTCTAGCATGATTTCAAATGAAATCGGTGTGTGTCCTCGAAATATAGCAACTAAGAACATAGATTAAAGCAACCTGCTAGGTAAGATCATGATAACTAGTAAAGGAGGTAAAAATGGGCTTATTTTGTTAACTTTAAATTTAAAAATTTAACGATCTAATCCATCACTAATAAGTTGACTTGCATTAGGTTTGCATCCACAAATTTGATCTAGGTAGGGTAGTAGTAAATCAAGGGATAAGGGATATTTAAGTATGTGGATAGAGACTAGTGTATGAGTCAAATTTATGTATAAATAAGTCACTTCTAAGAAAACAATCTTATTTAGGACACCCTAATTAAAGTGGATCCAAAACATAAGAGAAAAGGGGATCAATATATACTTATCAACCTTAATGTTTTCTCCCACATTAATGTGCATGTGAACTACTACATGGATGTGTATCAAAGTAAAACAAGAAATCAACACATGTCAAAGTCTATATTTCAAATAGTAAAATGATATGTGGTTCCATGTAAATTGATGGACCATTCTTCAATATTCTTGTCATGAGAACTTCCTTGGAACCTAAAAATACAATGAGTACATTTTAACATAATTTGAGAGAAAAAAATAATTTATACTTTCCTAGGAAGGATCTTGCTAGCAGGGGATAAGCTAAAGCTAGAACAACAACATAATCCTTAACACAAACCACTGCAAAGATCTTAGCTAAAGAGGAACCCTCCAAAATCATAGAAGAATGTAAGGGACATGTCCCATTAGATATATATAAAATATAAAATATAACGTAATGGTAGTGATAGAAAGATATATCACATGTCAGCCTACAACAATAATAATATTACATTTACCGTCAGTATTAAGATCAAACACACAATATGGAAA
>VDFB02342636.1:39542-107660 GCA_007258455.2 Sequoia sempervirens | reverse complement strand
TTGGTGGTAGTCTTGAGACTCATGTTGTGCTTAGTTAATTTCTAGCACATCACACACCTACTAGCCACACTATATAACCATTAGGAGATGACAAGCCACACATAGAAATGGTTCAACTTCCAATGACTCATAGTCTTCATGGCATGCAATCTATATAGACATATATGTAATAGTGGCTTAGTAGATAAGTATGTAGATAACAATGATTAGATTAGAAGATAGAAATCATACATCTTTCTTAAGAGTGTACCATGTATAGGATGAATATTTAAATAAAGTATATTTATTAATTTAGTACTATATCTCAGCCTCTTTGCACTACATTCTCTCACAAAGATTCCACACATGCACATAACTTCATCTAGATCCTCATATAGGGTTTTGTCCATCAAGTTTAAACTTGGGCCTTAGATCATTATTCAACTATATAATATCAAAATAAATATTTTATATAATTAAAGAAATATATTACATATCCATTTGATCAACATGTTCATAATTGTCAAACATCTCTTTCCTATTTGTATGAGTACTATCATTAGCATATCATTCTCAACTTAAGACACAATGATTATGGGATTTGAATGAGGACTTGTTGTTAAAGGATAGGGAGAAGGTTGATGTGAACATGGCATAAGGCCACAAAACATAAACACTAAAAGGCAATAAGGAGAGAATTTCAAATCAAATTTTAAATTTTAAAAACACCTAGATTTATTTAAATAGCATTAAAGACAAACCTTTAAGGCCAAATCCTACAATGTGTACATGATCATATGGGTTGAGCAATATTGAAAATAAATAAAAGGATCTTTTCAAATAAAATCTAGATAAAATCAATGCAAACACATAGTATCAATCAAGTTTCCCTAGAATAATGAGTTGAGATAGTAATTCAATATATAGGTGCACTTTTCATAAATGAGAAATAGAGGATTGTAGCTCCATTTCCTATGTGACTTGTAACCTTTTGTAATGAATTTATCTTGGTAATCCTATTTAGTGAGTTTTGTAATAAAATGTGGAATCACGATTCTCTTGCAAACCATAAAATGACTCACTTTTTTCTCCAACATAATTTTGTATTATGGAAAGGATCTTCACACTTACGAATTGTACATTATGTCTATAAAATTAACCTCTATCCATGGAAGTGGCCTAAATGCTTTTGATCTCTTAAAAATTGCTTACCTCAGCTATCTGAACTTACAATTGGAGACTAGACCATAGTATCTATATATCATTGATTTTTTTTTTGTGCATGAGTAATTATCTTGAGACAAACCCATTGATTCAATTTAATGATTAGAAAAAAATGAAGAAACACAAAGAAACCACACAATATGCATATTATATCCTAGTTGTGCAATTATTGATGTTAAATAATGATGCAATGATGTGGTATGATGTTTAATATATATATCTTGAATTCAAAATTGAAACTTGATGTGTTACATATTTTGAATCCAAACAATTCTACAAATTAAATGGAAACTAATAAGATTATAAGTTTTCAAATCATGCCATGCCTCATTAATCAATTAAAAATCACCCACAAACTGTAGATTCCTGAGTCTAAAAGAAATTGATAAAGAGACTGGAAATGCCATTCATCTTCAACCAAAAAACAAGGTGAAATAGAAACTAGTTTTAGATACAATATATGTTTTTTTAACATATTTATACAAAGATGTGAATACACTTTGAATTTTTTCTTCCCGGGCTTCGGGAACAAGCAAAGTCTTGCATACTTGTACAGGGGGTCAGTTTACAATAGGGGCATGTGTATTTTATTTACAAAGAATGGTTGGGATCTACGAATAAGAATTTTATGTACTATTCTACATTTTGGCTTTTCATGGCTACTTTCTTCATCCTCCTCCTCGTCCTGCGATATTGTTGCTTCTTTTCGCAGGCATTCGGCACAGAGCTCGTAGAAGAACAGATTGTGTCCTTGTTAATGATTTCACTTGTATAAGAACAAGACGAATAGTTTACATTCAGAGCAGTCGGAGGTGAAGCAGCTTGTGGTTTGTGGGCATTACCATTTTGCATGTGATGACGATGAGATGAGTGAATGTGAATGAGATGGTAAGGACTGAATCTGGTGTGTTTGAATTTGGGCATGACAAGATGCAAAATGTGTTTGTCAAAGCTGCTTCTGGTGGCGCCCACGTTCACGTCCTCAGGAATTTTGAAAGGCCTTCTTCTATTCCGTGTTGGGGCGTCATTAGCCATGAGGCGCCACCTCCACTTAAGCATTCCCACCTCTTTGCAATAACTTTCTCCACGTAATATCACACTCCGCTCCTTCTCCATTTCCACCACTATTTCATCGGTTGTCAAACCTGCACAACACAAACAACACGCTTCTCTTTAATAGTATGCCTCTTAAAAGAAAGAAACAAAGATTGAAGTAGCAATATGTAATGTATGATTGAAGTACCTTGAAGGATGAGATTGAGAAAGTAGGAGCACCGAGTCTCTCTCAATATAACGTCGCCACAAAATCGTCCAAGTTGAGGCCGTCCCTGAGTAGAATTTCTTCTGCGTGCAGTACTCAACTCCATTGCGGTTGCTAATACTTAAGAGGCCAGTCCCAAATAAAGACAATACAAACGAGTTAAGAACTACTTATAGAAATGATAATGTCTATAAAATTAATGATAGAGCTTTGTTCGATAGAGAAGTCGATGGAGCGCATAAATATAGCATTCGGTTGTGAGGGGAATGATTCGGTGCGTGAGTTGATGTTTTTCCACTTTCCGTCAGACGGAGTCTCTTGTTAGCCAAGTAAAAGGGAAGCGCCCAAGAATGGAATATGGAAATACAGAGATGGGAGAGGAGTAAATGAAAAGCTACCAAGCGTATAGCCCAAGTAACTCTTTTTACAATCTGTTCCGTTTCAAAACCTTTACTTCCATCCAAACTATTTTGAGTAAGCATTTGCATTTCTTCACTAGACTTCTTGTAGTCATTTATTCCATTTCAAAAAAATTGTTTTCATAAAGTGACCTTTTTATTTATAAACGACTAATCTATATAAAGTGATCTAAAAAAATATTGTTTTAGGTAAAAGAAAATTCATTGGTATATACAAAAGTAAAGTAAGTAATGGCGACTTTTCTTAATAGATTTGTAAAGAAATATTTTTTTTATAGAAATTAGGTTAGATAAATAATAATTTAGTAATGAGGAGTTAAGTTTGATTATTGTTTAAGTATTAATAAACATAGAATTAAATTAAAAATAAAATTTAGTTAAAATTCGATGAAGAGCAAATATTGTAACAAATGTCAAGAAATAATTTATTGATATTTTGTATTTTTTAGGTGATTGAAACAAAGGATTCAAGTAAAAATTAAATCATTATATGTTGGTCTGGTTCAAATCCATGTCTACTGAACTAATCTTCACAAGTGTAGAAGTAATCTTCCATGTGGAAGTGACCATGTAACTCATGGGATCAATTTGCAACTTCACAAACTATTGCAGCTCGCTCGTCTAATATTTAAATTGTTGTGAGGATAGATAAACATCTTTAAGAATTTTTCAAATTGCTAGGGTCAAATCTCCTCAATCAAATCCCTTGATTTATCTAGTTTCTAGCTCTAAGCAAAGATTTCAAGATAGAAATCAAGTGTCTAGTGGTACTAGAAAGATGTCACAAATAAAAAATGTAGAGTAGGCTCTCCTTTTAGCTCTTAGATCTAATACTCTTTTCACATTCTACCATGATTTCAAATGAAATTAGTGAGTTTCCTTAAATACAACAACTAAGCACACAAATTAACATAATGTGCTAGGTAAGATCATGATAAGTAGTAAGGGAGGTGAAAGTGGGATTATTTTGTTAACTTTAAATTTAAAACTTCAGGGATTGAATCCATCACTAAGAAGTTGACTTGGGTTAGGTTTGCACCCACAAATTTGATCTTGACAGGATAGTAGTAAATCAAGGAATAAGGGATGATTCAAGTATGAGGATAGATACTAGTGTATCAGTCAAATTTATGCATAAATATTAAGCCACTTCTAAGACAACTATTGTATCTAGGAAACCCTAATCAAAGTGAATCAAAAACATAAGAGAAAGGTGGATCAATATATAAATTATCAACTTTAAATTTTTTCCCCACTTTAATGTGCATGTGAACCACTACATGGATGTGTATCAAAGTGTTGGCTCTTACATGTTTTTTGTTTGTCCTTGATGTCAAAAGTGTTGATATGAGAATATATGTGATGATATGCAGATTGGTTTGTGATGAGAATATATGTGATGATATGCAGATTGGTTTGTGATGATATGCAAGATTGATTTATTTGGTTTATTCACATTAGTTGATATTTCATATACATTTGAGGTATTTTGGTTTGCATATGATGGTCCTGACAATGTTTGTCAAGATGATTTGCAGTTTGATTCTTCAAGGTGATTGGTATTTTGGTATCACAGGTATATGGTTGTTGGTGATTGAATAGATACATTTTAGGTATACATTTTTTTATACATTAGTGCATATTTCCTTTTGGCCAGGAAAGTTAGTGATATGTGTGACACATCATATGTTTGCATAGAAATGTTGATTACAATTCTTAGGCCACTTGTATGTATCCTCTCCATTGGTTATATGTTAAGGTGATAAGTGTTGGTATGAAATCAGTCATATTTTGACGGAGGCACCATTTATCTTATTGGCATACACTATGTTTGATGACTCTGCTTGTTGGCTTGTGTAGAGGGTATGTGTTGTCTCCAAGGCACATTTGATACATAAGTACTCTAATAATTGATACATGGTGTCTTAAAGCATGCAGAGTACAAGGCTTAGGTTTTTCCTTTTATATGGATATTCTTCATCATTTGCGACTTATTTCCAGTGCAAAGCATATACTATGATCTCATGATAATTATTCAGGTATATATGACTTGTCATCATTACAAGTCTTAGGTACATCTAGGTTGATCATTTTTAGATTGTTGTATGTTTAACTTGGTTTTTTGCAAGTTGTATTCACATGACATCTTATGTTTACTCATAACATACAAGTTATGACACTATTTTATTGAGATCTATTTTTGAGTCCTACTCATAACTGTATAGAGTGATCTGGTTTTGAGTTTTATTGTGATCAATCACTTTGTAGATTGATTTGGTTTTGATCAACATTATTATTTAATATTTGATTACATTGCATTGTTATTTGATATGGCTATAAGGGGTCTTGATTTATTATTGACTTCCATTGGCATGGTCATTTGAAAAGGTATTTACACCATCAACATTTCTTGTAAATGATATCCGTTCACTTTTTATTCCTAATGAATCTCTGGCAGACATAACATGTGATTACATTTTACAAAAAAAAATTACACATGTGGCATTGTCAAAGTCACTTTGTAAAGTCGAATGCTAAATACAACCACATTATGGTCATGTGATATCAGCATTATTGGATTTCGTTGGGAGAGAAAATGACTTTGATTAAATTCATGGTAATATGTATCGATAGTATTTTGATACTGAGCTTAAATGAGAAGTCACATTATACATGTGACTAAACTGTATTTTCACCGACAACTATTACTATCAACAAGGATATCATTTTGGTAGAGGTTATCATTTTTTTTGTGTCAAGCGTGCAAATTTCAAAATCATTATGTTGTGTGAAAAGTCTTGGCAGTGGATTCAAATGTATTATGATGTTCAAATTTTAAATGATTATACTCTTTTGAAAAGTATTCAAAATACTTGGGGGAAATGTAGGTCAGCGTTGTTATTGTTTCATTCTATAAACTTGTGAAACCCTAGTCACCACCATGGAATTGTGATTCTAGATTTCTAGTAAAATCTTAACCAAGGAAGTTGAAAATAGGCAGAGCTCGTTGATGGAAGTCTTCAGCTGGGCAGTTATGATGGTATTCAATAGTAATTTATGGTATTTTCTTCTCTTTCTCCCACCGTAAATAGGTAATACAAAAACTATTTTGATTCTTATGGGCTTTAAGACAATTGGTTAACGAAAGGATTATTTTTGAGGCATGAAACTATTATTTTTATGCTAATATCATTCCTAAATATTTGGCAGTTATAGTAGTTGACTGCAACAAGTTTTGTGGGTAAAATATTTGGTAAATATGTTTAAACCCGTTAGGCTTTTTGGACGATAATACCTGATTATAACTGAATTGTTTCAATAAGGTGATATTTGTTGAAAGAGTTTACTTTGAAGGAGGATAATTTAGGGTTTATCATTCAAACCATAACCCGAGTTGATTTTCAGTTATTCAAATTACATACAGAGATTATTATTTGCAGGGGTCTTTAAAAGATGATCTTCAGGCATTTTGACAAAAATCAGGAAAGAGGAATATGATGTTTCTGATATTCAGTCCAGAAGTTGTATTGCATTGAAAATATTTATATTGATACTCATATTATTCTGTTTAGAGGAAGATGTTTTCATTCTCATACAACATTCTTCAATGAGCTTATTGAAAATATTTTATAGTCTTCTATTGAAATTCTAGGACTACAATTTGCACTTCTAGGGTTTTGATAGAATATTGTATTGTTTTTACATTGTAAAGGAGTTGGTGCTCTTGGTTTTATGAAGTTTGTGCTTCTAAATTTTGTGGAGTTGGTGCTCCTAAACTTGTGGAGTTGGTGCTCCTGAATGTGAAAGTGTTGGTGCTCTAAGTGAATAAAGGAAAGATTTTTTGAGTGGTATTTTATTCCCCAAGAGGGTTTTTTCCACTCAGGACAAGTTCTAGTATTATGTGATGTTTATATGTGTGTGAGTTTTTCTTATCTATCTGTTTTTAAATGTGTCACCAAATATATTAAATTAACATCTACCAATATATATATGTCAGGTTTCATGCATAAAAAGTTATGATTTAAAGTGAGCTCTGATACATGTGAAAGTGTTATGTTTCTCTTCTATTAAAGCTTCTTGTTTAAATTCATGGTTCATGCAAATACAATAATGTTTATGCACAAGTAAATTATGTTCTTTGAAATTTCCTTTGGTGTCTTGATTTAAAAGTCAATTTTTATAGACATATTGTCATTTGTCTTCTTGGCTCAAAACAAACATAAATTCTTGTTTTTGAAAATTTTTGGTGACTTTCATAAATCGCTAATTCACCCCCCTCTCTCAGTGATTTCAATCTTCCAACAATTGGTATTAGAGCGTAGGGTCCTTTCATAGGTCTAATTCACCTAGGATAGATTCTGGTTAATGGAAGTATGTCAAACATATCTCGAATTCAAGAATGTACTTCTGTGACTAGAGCCAAATCCTTGTTTAATAAAGTCTGATCGACTTAAGGATTTTTGGTATTGAAGTGTTGTGTCTAATATGGTAAAAGGTAGAAGGAATAAGGGAAAAATAAGTTCATAGCAAAATACTAACCATCAAGCTTTCACTGAACTTAATATGAGAAGTAATGAGGAAGAGATCATTATCAATAATCCATAAATGATAGAGTATCCTATGTTTAGAACACCTCAATTTGAAGGTACCAATTTTATTCTTTGGAAATGTCAGATGGAGACAAATTTTTCTTCCTTAGGGTTTGATGTGTGGGAAGCAGTAGAAAGAGGTTGCACTATATCTATAACATCTCCTTCCACACATGAGGAGAAGACAACTCTTGAATTCAATGCTAAGGCTATAGATGCTATTTTCAATAGTTTTCCAAATGAAATTATTGCTAAGGTTATGCATTGTAGGAATGCAAAGGAAGCTTGGGAAAGATTCATTGAAATGAATCAAAATGGTGAGTTGTAAGAGGAGATCTCTTTGAAAATTGAAACAAGTTGTGGGTCATCTGAAAGTGATGATTGTGCAAATCTTCATAGTTCTGAAGAAAATCAGATTGAGTCTAAATCTATAGAGATTACTAAGGACTATTCAAATGGCCAAGAAATTAATGAAGAAGTAGATCAATTTTTGGGTGAAGTGAATTCTGAACAAGAATATGATGAGCAAGAAAGTGAGGTTGATTTGGAAGGTGAACTCATGTGTGCTCTAGATACAATTAAGCAACTTAGAAGAGAGAACCATAAATTAAAAAATCAAATTCAACAAGAAAAAGATATCAAAGATAAGATATGTTTAGATATTTTAAAAGAAAAGATACAAGTTGAAGAAGCTAGAAAGATTGAGGAAGAAATTAGAAACCAACTTAAGGTAAAAGAAAAGAGTATAGAAAATCTTGAGTGGCAAGTGGTTTTATTGAGGAACATTGATAGAGGATCAAAGCAGTTAAGTGATGAGAAAATTAATGAGAATGGCTCTATGTATTTGGATAAAATTATTGGTGCATACAAAGCTCCAAGTGACAAAGGTGGTCTGGGCATAAAGGAAGGATAGTGTTCTAAGGTTAGAAAAACACCTAGAACAAAGGTAGATTTAAACTTTCATGCTGCTGACATTGAAATTGCAGGAAACAAACAACACAAGGATATCAATAGAGGAGGAAGGAATAGAACAAACAAATTCATGGGATCTCTCTCTACTTGGCAAGGTAAATTGATGAGGTATAATTGTTCTTTTTCAGGCTATTGTTATTCATGTTTTTATTATGGCCATAGAGCATCTGAATGTTGGATTAAACTAAAGAAAAATGATTGGCAAAAGAACAAAAATATTTTCACATGCTTCAGGTGTAGTCGATCAGGTCATATTGAGAGAAATTGTGATAAATTATTTCTAAAAGATGATGTAGGAGAGTGAAAATCTTCAGTTGTTTGCTTTAGGTGTAATGGATTTGGTCATAAAGAAAGGTTTTGCAGAGAGAAATCATATGGAAATGAATCTCTAAGAATCTGGAGAAGAAAGTAAGAAAAGGAGAAGGAAGGACTTAGTCTTGTGCATGATGCGTAAGGATCTTCCCTTAGCATTTAATGGTTGTTTGGTTTTAGGGGAAGTAATCCAAAGTTTCATTTTCTATCCCCAAAGAGTCTTAGAATGTAGTGGAACAAATTTTTCATTAAGTTTTGGTGACAATTTATGGAAGCATTGCTAGCTACTTTCTCTATGATTTTTGTTGTAGTCATCTGATGACTTTTTAGTACATGACTAACAATATGAATAATAGTATCCTTCCTGACCAGATATGCTTTAATGGTGTTCATGCAAATGTTCATGTCATAATTGGATCTTAGGGTATCAAGAATGTCATTAGATTTTGATAGGATGACTTTGGAACTGTAACAGGATCATAACAGGACCAAGTGTGAGGGTTTTGGAAAACTTGGCTGATGTTCTCAATAAATTGCATTATTTTCAGTAGTCAAAGTATAGTAGCCTATTTTCCATAGTGGTAGTGCTTTAGTTTTGGACGGCGTTATGTGGTTCTTAGTCCTAGTAAAGTTTTTTTAGTGATTTCAAGGATGAATGCATGATAAAGGAACACAGATTTCATGATTGTGTCTTTCCTAAAATGCATATCAGTTAGAGGAAGCACGTCATACATTGTCAATTTATGTCAAAAAGTGGTACTATGATGAAGTCATAAGCAGGTGAAATTTTAATAGATATTGATGCAATAGTAAAGAAACTTACTTTGCTTAGTAAAATGATAATTATGTAAAAAGAATGCGCAAAACTCTAATATGCTTGATGAATTTCAGTGGTGTCGAGTCACAAGTATATTTTATTTGGCAGTATTCATGGTGTTTCTTAATGGTTCACAAGCTAAGTTATTTGATAGCTCAGAGTTGCTTAATACATTCCAAATTACTTGATCTTGTGTTGATTCTAAAGGATAGTTGTCAAGATGATTGGTGATATATATCAGTCATATGGTCTAGTAGTGGTGCTTGTATTCCAAGCTTTCCATGTGCTAGTCAAATATTTGATTCATATTTTATATATGTTGGATTTTTTGTATCTTTCTTGAAGCATGGTAAATAGATTAAAACAATAATGTTCCTATCAAATGTATTGATGCTTCTTTTCTTGGTCATGAATGGAATAAATTGTTGAAATTGTTATTGATAGGGGGAGTAGCATAAGTGATGTGATCTTGTTTATGCTTATGATATCCATGCCAATACCATGCTTGAAAGAGATTTGTAGTGAGATTCTTGAGAAATGCATAATTGATCACTTGGTACATGGTTATACATGTTGGTAAAATTGTTTATACAGTTGATATTTGGTGCAGACAAGTTATTTGTTTGCTGAGGATGCAAAGATATTATGTTTTCTCATGTGATTAAAACAAGGAGATATATGACATAGAGTTATTTAATTATGACTAAAGTAATGATATGTTGATAGTCTTTGATTCTTGAGTTCTACTTGCAACTAGTTATTATGTTGAATGGTCGGTTGGCTTCTCAGTTGTTTTCATGGCATATAACATTCTCATCTTTCATCCTTTGTGATTGAGGCCAAAAGGGGGAGAGAAAGTATGTTTTTTTCCATCAAGGAAAAAGGGGGAGTTTGTTGGCTCTCAATTGTTTTTGGTTTGTCCTTTGTGTCAAAAGTGCTAATATGTGAATATATGTGATGATATGCAGATTGGTTTGTGATGAGAATATATGTGATGATATGCAGATTGGTTTGTGATGATATGCAAGATTGGTTTATTAGGTTTATTCACATTAGTTGATATTTGGTATACATTTGAGGTATTTTGATTTGCATATGATGGTGCTAACAGTGTTTGTCAGGATGATTTGTAGTTTGATTCTTCAAGGTGATTTGTATTTTGGTATCACAGGTATATGGTTGTTGGTGATTGAACAAATACATTTGTTTATACATTGGTGCATATTTCCTTTTAGGCAGACAAGTCAATGATATGTGTGACACATCATATGTTTGCATAGAAATGTGGATTACACTTGTCTTAGGCCACTTGTATGTATTCTCTCCATTGGTTATATGTTAAGGTGATAAGTGTTGGTATGAACTCAGTCATATTTTGATGGAGGTAGGATTTATGTTACTGGCATACACTATGTTTGATGACTCTGCTTGTTGGCTTGTGTAGAGGGTATGTGTTGTCTCCAAGGAACATTTGATACATAAGTACTCTAATACTTGATACATGGTGTCTTAAAGCATGCAAAGTACAAGACTTAGGTTTTTCCTTTTATATGGATATTATTCATTATTTGTGACTTATTTCCAGTGTAAAACATATACTATGATCTCATGATGATTATTTGGGTATATATAACTTATCATCATTATAAGTCTTGGGTATATCCAGGTTGATCACTTTCAAATTGTTATATGTTTAACTTGGTCTTTTTCAAGTTTTCTTCACATGAAATCTTATGTTTACTCATAACATACAAGTTATGACACTATTTTATTGAGATCTATTTTTTAGTCTTACTCATAACTCTATAGAGTGATCTAGTTTTGAGTTTTATTGTGATCAATCACTTTGTAGAGTGATGTGGTTTTGAGCTCAGCATTATTACTTGATATTTGATCACATTACATTAGTATTTGATATGGCTATAAGGGGTCTTGGTTTATTATTGACTTCCATTAGCATGGTCATTTGAAAAGGTGTTTACACCATCAACATTTCTTGTAAATGGTATTCATTCACTTTTTATTCCTAATGAATCTCAAGCAGACATAACATGTGATTACATTTTACAAAAAATATTTTACACATGTGACATTGTCAAAGTCACTTTGCAAAGTCGAATGCTAAATACAACCACATTATAGTCATGTGATATCAGCATTAATGGATTTCGTTGGGAGAGAAAATGACTTTGATTAAATTCATGGTAATATGTATCGATAGTATTTTGATATCGAGCTTAAATGTTAAGTCACATTATATATGTGACTAAACTGTATTTTCACCAACAACTATTGCTATCGACAGGGATATCATTTTGGCAGAGGTTATCATATTTTTTTTGTGACAAGCATGCAGACTTCAAAATTATTATGTTGTGTGAAATGTCTTGGTAGCGAATTCAAACATTTGTATTATGATGTTCAAATTCCAAATGATTATACTCTTTTGAAAAAAATTCAAAAGACTTGGGGGAAATGTAGGGAAAATTTATTATTGTTTCATTGTGTAAACTTGTGAAACCCTAGCTACCACCATGGAATTGTGATTGCAGATTTCTAGTAAAATCTTAACTAAGGAAGTTGAAAACTAGCAGAGCTCGTTGATGGAAGTCTTCAGCTAGGTAGTTATGATGGTATTCAACCATAATTTATGGTCTTTGCTTCTCTTTCTCCCATTGTAAACAAGTAATACAAAAGCTATTTTGATTCTTATGGGCCTTGAGACAATTGGTTAAGGAAAGGATTATTTTTAAGGCATGAAACTGTTTGTTTTTATGCTAATATAATTCTTGAATATTTGGCAATTATAGCAATTGACTGCAACAATTTTTGTGGGTAAAATATTTGGTAAATATGTTTAAACTCGTTAGGGTTTCTATTAGGGTTTCTAGATGATAATACCTAATTGTAATTGAATTGTTTCAATGTCGTGATATTTGTTGAAAGAGTTTACTTTGAAGGAGGATAATTTAGGGTTTGTCATTCAAACCCTAACCCAAGTTGATTTTCAGTTATTCAAACTGCATACAAAGATTATTATTTGTAGGGGTCTTTAAAAGATGACCTTCAAGCATTTTGATAAAAATTTGGAAAGAGGAATATGATGTTTCTGATATTCAGTCTAGAAGTTGTATTGCATTGAAAATCTTTATATTGATACGCAGATTATTGTGTTTAGAGGAAGATGATGTCATTCTCATACAACATTCTTCAATGAGCTTATTGAAAATCTTTTATAGTCTTCTATTGAAATTCTAGGACTGTAATTTGCACTTCTAGGGTTCTGATAGAATACTGTATTATTTTTACATTGTAAAGGAGTTGGTGCTCCTAGTTTTATGAAGTTGGTGCTTCTGAATTTTGTGGAGTTGGTCCTCCTAAACTTGTGGATGTGGTGCTTCTAAAAGGAGTTGGTTCTCTAAGTGAATAAAGGAAATATTTTTCGAGTGGTTTTTAATTCCCCAAGAGGGTTTTTCCACTTAAGACAAATTCTGGTGTTATGTGATGTTTATATGTGTGTGAGTTTTTCTTATCTGTCTGTTTTTAAATGTGTCACCAAATATATTGAATTCACATCTTCCAATATATATATGTCAAGTTTCATGCATAAAATTTTTGATTTAAAGTGAGCTCTGATACATGTGAAAGTGTTACGTTTCCCTTCTGTTAAAGTTTCATGTTTAAATTCCTAGTTTATGCAAATACAATACTATTTATGCACAAGTAAATTATGTTGTTTGAATTATCCTTTGGTGTCTTGATTTAAAAGTCAAGTTTTCTATACATACTGCCATGTCTTATTAGCTCAAAACAAACATAAATTCTTGTTTTTGTAAATGTTTTGTGACTTTCATAAATCATTGATTCACCCCCCCTCTCAGTGATTTCAGTGTTCCAACACAAAGTAAAACAAGAAATCAACACATGTCAAAATATATATTTTAAATAGTAAAACATGTGGTTCATGTAAATTAATGAACCATTCTTCAATATTCTTTTCATGAGAACTTCCTTGGAACTTGAAACCTGGAAAAAAATATACAATGAGTAGCATTTTAACATAATTTGAGAGAAAAAACATTAATGGATACTTCCCTAAGAAGGAGCTTGCTAGCAAGGGATCAACCAAAGCAAGAACAACAATAAAATCCTTACCACAAACCATCGCAAAGAGATTGCAAAACTCTTAGCTAAAGAGGCACCCTAAAAAAAATAGAAGAATGTAAGGGACATGTCGAGCATCAAGCATATATATATAAGATAAAATATAATGTAATGGCAGTGATAAAAAGATATAAGAAAGAAATAAAAGGATATTAGATATTGGCAATTGTAACCTAGGGATAAGCCCCATAGTACATGCACATGATGGATAAGTGCATATATATATCGAAGAAAGAAGCTCAAAATAGAATTCTTTAAAGGATGCAAAGGTTCAAGAATCAAGTCAATTTGAATTGACAATAGAAATAAATGTGTAAAATAATAATTCATTTTTTAAATTGAATTAATATAAATTTGAATTTGGTGAAACACACCAAATCATAACATAATGGAGTAAAAATGTCGTGAGTCCCACATGAGTGTAATATAGTTGATGTAAATGTCAGGTGATTGCGACCACGATCCAAAATATATATGGTTAATTCAACGAAATTATGGTCCCAACTATATCATGGAGTTATAATGGTATTAAAGAAATTGGTCCTCATATAAGGTGGAAATTTGAGGGTTTAGCAAATATGTTAGCTAATTAAAACATGCCTCCAAAATTTCAAAAAATCCCTCATTAGAAATGTGTACTCTATTTTAGAAAAAATATTACGTTAAAAATAATTTGGTGACAATTTAATACTCATTAGATTGATAAATTGTAAAATCTTGGTGATTTTGGCCCCCATCTATTTTATTATATTTTAAAAAATTGAAATGAATTGTATAAACTATTTGTTAAATGACAAAGATTCACCACTAAAGAATTGACATCAAATATCAATTGAATCTATAGGTGAAATTCATTTCCACAAATGAAGGAATTAATTCCATTAACGTAAATCCAAACTTAAACAAATAAACATTCAACCAAACATATACCAAAATATACCAAATCTACATCTGATTACATAACATTATTTGAATAACTGAACCACAATTATACTTATATTTCAATTATTGTTCCAATTCATAGTTTTAACATATTTATATATTATTATTTAATTATCTTTTGTTTAATATTTTATTTCTTTTAAGTGAAAATAAAAATAGCGATGCGTTATGATGAGATTTACTTTGACGATGAGCAAGGTATTCTTTAGTTATAGTGATCCGCAATGGGGAGAGCAAAACCACCACGTGACTAATGAATGATTCGTTGATTTGTATTCTCTCCGTGTCCTCCCGACACCCCAAAGCAAGTTTGACGGAAAGTGAAAACTTGAATGCAGGAACAGAATCATATTTACCCTCCCTAAGGATAACCATGTATTCATATATATACACCTCTCTCCCTAACCACATACTCAATTCAACTGATTTGAAGATTTGAAGTTTATAGCTTTCAGTTTACTCTTTCTGAATTTCGTTAAAGCTACGTCGTCGTTGTATCAAGCCAATTTTCAATGGAGTTAAATTTGCCAGTGAGTAGTGAACAACCACCTTCAGTGGAGGGAGTTCAATTGAGGGAAACTCGCTCCTCTTACTTCCTCAATATTAAGCTTCAAGGTACTTTCTCAATCCCTATTCTCCCATTTACAAGATACAAAAATAGGTCCTCCTCATCTCACCTGAATATGTGTGCTTTCCTCTTGCGCAGGTTTGAGGAAAGAAGATATACAGTTGGAAATGGACAAGGAGCGTTGTCTGATGATACGTGGAGAGAGGTATTCCCAAGACATGGGAATGCTAAGGTGGACATGGCGGGTGATGGAGAGTGGCAGTCCAAGCAAGGCTTTCAAAGTTCCCGAGGACGTGAATATGGGTGCTATAAGAGCGAGCTTCGAGCAGGGCGTGCTGCATCTTGCCATGCCCAAACTCACCCACAACAAATTTACTCCTTACCATGTTTTCCACATTCACTCCTCTCACCATCCTCCTCTTGCCCAACGCCCACATCAACCTCATAAACAACAAGAAGCAAATAAGATGGGTGATAAATTGGCATCCCTTTCTGAGGATGTTGATATGAAGATGGAGGTGTTGACGCCGGGGAATCCAGATGAAGAAGAGGGCAAACTAGCCGTGGAGGAGCAATGCAGAGAGGTTCCAGCAAGAGAGTGTGCATCGAATTCTGTGCAATTAGTACACGGTTCAATGAAGAAGGCAGAGGAGAAGGAAGTGTGTGTTTCTCAGTCTAAGAATAAAAAGGAGAAGCAGGAAGATGTCATGCAGGAAAAACGTGGAGATGTAGAAGAGGCAATTGTTAAAGGCATTGAAGGTCAGGAGACAACAGGGGCCTCTTCCTTCAAGATGACTAGTGCACCAGATGCTCAAGCAAAGCAAGGACCGCTTCTGCAAGAAAAAGAGAAAAAAGGAAATTATGAAAAGGAAAAGAAAGAAAAAGTTGTTGGCAATGGGTACATGGAAAGTGAAGCTTCTGACCATCGCAAGCCCTTCTTATGCAAATGCTTATCACATATATTCTCTGCCATTGGTGCAATAGCTCGTCGTAAGCGGCGGTGCTGATAAGAATCGTGTGGTTGTCTGTGTTGAGTTTTATCAGAGAGGATCTCTTGTATAGTTCAACTAGAGATATTCCATTTATTCTCTTGTGGCTTAAAGCCCACTGCTAAATCGTCATTCTCTGTATAAAGCACGGGAAGAAAAGAATGCCTTAGAGGCCCACCCGTTGTAGCATAAAGTTACATAAAATGTCTTCAAACTCACGCATTTGTTTTATTCTTTTGTAAAGATGAAACACTCTCTCACTTTTATGACTTGTAGAGATACCACGATATTTTTTTTTTTCTTTTTCATTTTAAATGATTACAAAAAGGTTATTTCATAATCCATACCAGCCATATATTATTATAGAAGTGTATTTGAGAATTATCCTACAATGGGCTTTCACTCATAATCCATGCAAGCCATATACTCGTATAAAAGTGTATTGAGAATTATCCCACAATGGCCTTTGACTAGCCTCGTCTTTAATAGAAAACTGAAGTCTCGCTAACACTTATTAAATAGTGGCAAGAATACAACGATAAAGGTAAAAGATAAAAAAGAGTTCTACGAGTTGTTGTGCAGCCTTCGATGTAGGTGCTTTGTCTAATAATATCAACAGATGTTGATTTCATTTAAAGTCCCAACTTGCGTGATGGGAAATAAGAGTTTGCGAAGTCTTTGAATTCAACGTGCCATTTTAAAACGAGTTCTATTTTGGAATAATGCACAACAAATAGATGAGTTGGTTTCAAATGCATATTTGTAACCGTATATGCACAACAGCACCCACGGCTGGCAAAAGGGAATTGAGAAGTGGCAAGAAAAATAGCTTATTTTTAGAAGGAAACTACTATCCATTTCTGGATAAATAGAGGGCAGTAGCATAGTGTTTAGTTGCCAATTCATTGTGTTTTCTAAGTTTATGAATTTTGAGATCAGTCTAAGTATTTGTGAGAGTTTAGAGAGCAAAGTATTTGTTAGTTTGTGAGCAACATAATTGTTAGTTTGAGAGCAATATATATTGTGAGTTTGAGGAGCATAGAGTGTTTGATTTAGTAGCAGCATGAAGAGCTGAGAATGGAGGAGGCAACAAGCAGAGTCATTTATGTTAAGCAAGGAATTGCAAGATATTCATTGGGAGCTATTTCATTTCCGGCATGTTTGATATATCTACTTTTTTTCTCTTTCTAATTCTGAAACTATGTATTACCACTGCTTGAAAGTTTTGTGTTATCATTGTATTTATTCTTTTACTATTGGATAGTTATGAATGAGTTATTAGCTAGATTTCATATAAGCTAGTTTATGGAATCTATAGGGCTTGATAAGCAGCTATTTTAATTATATTACTTGATTATTATGAAAAAGAGTAATCAATATAGGGTATTATGGTAATAACTAAAAATATAGTATTATATTTGTATTACTTGAGCAAGTTATGTTGCATTGGGATGGAAAGGACTGAAATCATGTTAGAACTAATATGTCATTATTGTTTAGGGATTGGTGTTATTTTATAAATACCTGTGTATGGTAGTTTAACCATGAGTGGAGAACTTATGTTCTTGGATGCTCGTATTCCTTGAAAGTAGGAGGATAGTTTAATCCCTTGTGTCATGGTAATATAGAGGGTGGTTTAAACCTAATTGGTCAGTTAGATCAACATAAGTGTGTCATCACCATTGAATGGAATCTTGTTTGTTTTATTTAAATCTTGAGGTAAAACCAAGTCAAGAGTTTTCATAGGTCAATAGAGTTTCTAAGTCGAGTAAGGGGGTGGGTTAACTTATGACATCGCATCTTTAGAAAGTGGAATTTATATATGTATCAAAGGTTTGACCAAAGTAAGTGTAGAAGTCACTACATACACTTTATCGGTTCACTGTGCGCCAGTATTACATAGCTAGTTAGGAGTGTCATGTAGAGTTGGCAGGTATCCATAGTGTATGACAGTACTAGTTATGTAGGACACAACAACATACTTAGGTAGCTATTTATAGAGGGTTTCCATACCAAAATATTTGTTGAAGGATAGAGCCATCTACCGGTTAGGAGATGTGTAGGGGATTGCTTAAGTATGTGATTGGAGGAAAAACACTTGGGTGATGCTCTCCCTCTCATAGTTCCTTGTCTACAAAATTATCTTTATAATGCTCTTTTCTATGCATAAAACCCTATTATTGATGTTCCTTTTCCTCTTAATAGTATTTGTAGGCTCAACATTTGCCAACTTCTTTGGAATTGTATTGTAGATCAATGAGTTATATTCACTTTGGTGAGTAAACCATAAATCAATATTGGACTATGTTGTGATGAGATACAACATGTCGATGACTAAAACTCTTGGTGGAATCCTTTTTCAACACACAACCAATGAGAAAAGGCCACATAGTCTACTCTTTATTTCTTTTAGGTTGTTCTTAGCAAAAATAAGCTAGGTCTACCACATAAACATTTTAGATCTACTAGATGCCACTTGGTAGGACATAATTGGTTACTAGCATCAAGCTAGACACTGTTGAGATATCATGCATTAGCCTTGTAGATTAGTTGAAATTGACTAGCTATACCACATCCTCCTTTATACTTCTATGAAGCAAAGTAGATTACAAATGTGCTTAAGCCATTAGGATTACATTCATATTGGACACACTTGAAAACATATATTGAAACCACATTGAATACCACTAAAGACATAATAATAGAAAGATGATATCCCACTAAACAATGCATGCTCCCTTATACAAGATTTAATAAACAATAATCATTCAACTCAACTTGATTAAACAACCCTTAAGAATTTAATTTTCCATAATGTAAACTGATCCCATTGAACTTTAAGAACCACTCATCACAAATGAGATGAGATTAGTCCCCAAATTTCCTACCTTGACATAATTATCAATTAAGACCTTTGGCACACAATCATATTCCTACATGGAATGGACCTCGTGAATGAAGTCTCTTTTACCCAAGACTCTATAGCGAACAATATATAAAAAGAGGGGGTCACTTTATAAAATAATAATTTTTTGAAATCGAGTAAACGACTCAAAGAAGTCCGGTAAAGAAATGCAAAAGCTTGCTCAAAATAGTTTGTGTACGTGGTAGAGTAGTTACTTGGGCCATACGCTTGGTAGCTTTTTCTTTACTACACTCTCATGTCCGTATTTTCCATATTCCATTCTTGGGCGCTTCCCTTTTACTTGGCTAACAAGACACTGCGTCTGGCCGAAAGTGAAAAAACATCGACTCACGCACAGAATCGTTCCCCTCACAACCGAATGCTATATTTAGGCCCTCCATCTGCTACTCTCTCTAACACAATCTTTCACTATTTTTACAGCCATTATCATTTCTACAAGTATTTCTCAACTCGTTCTCATTGTGTTTATTGGGGACTGCTCTCTAAGCATTAGAAACTGCAATGGAGTTGAACTTAGCATTGAGTACTGCACGCAGAACAAATTCGAGTCATGGCCGGCCTCGACTAGGAAGGTTTTGTGGTGATGTTAGATTGAGAGAGACTCGCTGCTCCTACTTTCTCAATCTCCTCCTTCAAGGTACTTCAATTATACATTACACTTTGCTACATCAATCTTTGTTTAAATTTTACATGTTTTTAGTTTATTAAATGGACATACGATGATGATATACTTCTCTTGAATGAACCTAAAAACTTTAACCATTTGTCAAAGCTTTTCTTCCAAGTTCTTTTAAGAAGCATACGATTAAAGAGAGGGGTACTGTTTATGTTATGCAGATTTGAGAACGGATGAAATAGAGGTGGAAATGGATAAGGAGCGGAGTGTGATACTACGTGGAGAAAGTTATTGCAAAGAGGTGGGAATGCTTAAGAGGAGGTGGCTCCTCATGGTTAATGACGGCCCAACTTGGAAGACGAGAAGGCCTTTCAAAATTCCCGAGGACGTGAACGTGGACGCCACCGGAGGTAGTTTCAACCGGCACATTTTGCATCTCGTCATGCCCAAATTCAAACACAGCAGATTTAGTCCTTACCATGTCATTCACGTTCACTCATCTCATCCTCATCACACGCAAACTGGTAATGCCCACCAACCACAAGCTGGTGTGAAAGTAGACCATTCGACTTGTTCGTATACAAGTGAAATCATTAACAAGGAAGCAAGCTATTCTTCTACGAGCTCTGTGTCGAATGCCCAGAAAAAGAAGCAAAAATATCGCAGGACGAGAAGAAGGGTGAAGAAAGTATCTGTGAAAAGCCTGATGGCAGAATAGTAAATGAATTTCTTATTCAGGATCAGGGATCCCAAACATTCTCTGTAAATAAAATATTCAATATTTGCTTGTCATTTCTGTTTAAAGATGTGAGATAGCCTTATGCCCCTGTTGTAATTAACTGACCACTTGTAGATGTAAGAAAGACTTTGCTTATTCCCAAAGCCCGGGAAGAAAAAAGTCAAGTGTATTCACCTCTCTGTATAAACATGTATAAAACAAATAATTTTTTTATTTAAACTAGTTTCTATTTCATTTTTTCCTAGAAGACGAATTAGACTTCCGGTCGCTTTATGACTTTGTTTTAGATTAGAATTTGATTGTTTGTGGATGATTTTTAATGAATTTATGAGGTATTGTATAATTTGAAATTGTCTAATCTACTTAGCTGCCATTTAATTTATAGTACTATAAAATTATACATACACATAGTGGATAACAAAATAAGGAGAGCAAGATAGAGGTAGTCTTAATATTATGTACTTGGTGATGAAAGTGAAAAAGGTTGTGTCAATATGATAATGGGGTAATCTTAATGCTATTATAGAAGCAATTTCAATGTCATGTGTTAATGTCTAATATGACATGAATTTCTAGATGAGCAAGACATACGTAACTCTAAATATCTTAGCAAAAATGTATCTCACAAGGAGGTTGTGGGGAAAAGGTTTTTTAAAAATTTAGGGGTGGCAATAAAAAATATAGAGGATAGAGACAAAATTTTCACAAAAGACTTAAATATCAACTCATTAGAAGATATGGGATGTTGTTTGAATATTATATTAATAGGAATATGACTCTTTGCATGATTGGTAATAGGGTAGAAGGAGGAGCTATGGGAGAAGTACATGTATGAGAAGCATCATAGTCAATATCATATCTATCATGAGTAGGGAGTGTGTCATGAATGTATGTGGATTAATGTACCAAACCAATGTCATCATTAGATGAAGAATTGAAAGGTGCATCATGAATAGAAAAAATGATGACACCTACATTGGTAATGTTTTGAGGTACTTGGCATTTATTGGTAGAATTCCCTTGCACCCTATGGTATGTGCAAGAAAGAATGTTAAATGAGTGCTTTGAAATGTTCTAGAATTTAGCACAAAGATTAATTAATTCAGTCTCCAAATATATTTGTAGGATCTTTTGAGGAGGATCATCAAGTTGTGTGTAGTATTTTTTATTGGATGGAATGGAAGAAGGATGATGATTTAAAATAGGCTCATAAGAAGTGGAAGGTGATGGTTTTGGCAAGGGATCGGTGTATAAGGAATAGTAGGTAAAGAAGATGATGAAATATATTGAAGGATTCATGTCTAGCCAAGGTTATTCAATTATACGTGAATGAATAGGGGATAAGGATTTGTGGGAATAATGTTCAATATTGAAGAAAGATCAATCAATACTATGTGTAGGACCCTAAATCTCCAATATTCCTCAAACAATAATCACCATTAGCTTGGTTAATCAGTTTAGAACAAGCAAACCTAAAATCCCCATGAAATAATACATTAATGCTTCCCAAATGCAAATAAATGACAAAAAAGTAAACTAAATAAGCACATAAAAAGCATGATGTATGTTTATCTCACGGTGGATTGGTGCTATTGTAGAAAATAGCCCTTTCCCAACCCCTTTAGATAAGCTAATGATAATGATGGACAAGATCATTTCTCAAATGAAGAGAGTGACCTTGCATGATATTGGAGATGAAAATGCTAAGATTGTGGAGTGGATGAACAAAATCAGTTCTCAATTTGAGAGAGTGACCTTGCAAGAGATGTAGATTTGTGGAGGATTTGATAAAAGATGAAGCCTCTATTTTATAGATTTTCAAATGTTGAGTGTTGAAGAGGGACCAATGTGGGACTAAGAAACAAGCCAATGAAAAGAGGCCACTTGTCATCTTGTGAGTGGTTGAGGATTGTGCAAGATTTGGGAAATGTGCCCAAGGGGGGGAAATTTCAAATTCAAATTGTGAAATAAATGTTGAGTTTGACTTGTGCAAGGGGACATGTAAGAGATATCAATTGCTTTGTTGGATGTACCTTTCAACTTGCTTTTGAATTCAAACCTGATGGAATATTCTTCATGGATGCCATGTTGAGTAAAAATGATGATTTTAATAAATCAATAAATTGATTTATTTGTGCAAGTGGCAAAATCTAGAGAATGCAAGTGGTTAGGATTAGCATTTAATCATGGTTAGATTCGTTTAATGATGATTAGGATGTTTGACCTCTTTGACTTGAATATTTGATTTATTTAAATCAAAAGGGATGATGCAAGATAAAGGTGGATTAATGAAATGTTAGGATTTGATGTATTTAAATGAGGTAATGGTAGGCTTAAATCAAATAAAGTTAATTTATTTAATTTAAATGGATGATGAACCTAATAATTTGAATTTGATTTATGAATGAGCGGATGCATATGCATAATGCTAATTTTGTGTGTACATTTTTCCCCTCTTTGAAGCAATGTACTTGTTGCGTTGGTTCAAAGAATAAACTTGCCGTGATCAAAATTAAAAAAATTTCTGATTTTTCGGATGCCCCAGTGGAAAGAAGTACATTGGTACATTGCCCCCTCAAGAGATCGAGTGAAAAGATTTGATTTGAGGGTCGATCTCGCAATAAAGAGATTCAAAATGGATGGTTATGGATGATGATGCAAATGAGATGATTTTAAGATGCTTAGAATAACAAATCTATATTATCCTAAACAACTTAAACGATGATATGATGTGAGATGGATGAGATTGATGATGTGATATGTTGTGCTTATGCAATGGATGATTTATGCAGATGCTTAGACTAATAGATCTATATTATGATGATGATGCAAATGCAATGCATGTGAAATGATCAATGTTTCCTATTATGTATGATATAAATGATATGTGGTATGCTGACAGTTTTTTGGATGCAGGATGGATGCATTGGCGATGTAGCACGGAAATGAGATGATGACAAGAGGATCCAACAAGTCCATGATCTGACGAGACTTTATTAGAGATGATGATGATGATAGATGATGATGATGATGATGATAAATGATGTTTTTCTTATCAAGGATTGGGATTTTAAAATAGCTACTTACCTTATGTTTGATTACACACATAGGTACGATGCATCAACATATAAAGAACTAGGATGACATTGTACCTAGTGCGATGGACTTTGACTCAACAAGCAGATAGGAGTATTCTTGTTCACACTTGACATACGAAAACCTTGCTAGGACGCACCTAACAAAGTAAGTATTTGCCAAGTTATTTTACAAGAACATCCAACAAGCATAACAAACAAAAGATAATGATCGTTGCCCCATTCCTATCTCTCTAAATCCTTTGTTTGGATATCATCAAGAGGTCCTTGGAATGAGCGCAATAAGATAAATCAAAAGACAAGATCAAGTACGCAAACAAGTCAATGTTCTTCATATCTCTAACCAAAGGGATGCGTTTTGATAGGATAAGAATCCAGGGTGATATCCAAAATGATGCCCATTGTCAGAACGATATATCCTAGGACATGCATTGTATAGGATGATGATGGTTTGATAAGTTGATTGATAGGCTATTGATATAAGGTTGACTGACATGTTTGAAAGTGATCAAGAGTTTGATTTTGTGTTTAACGATTTTTTGCTTCGATTTAGATTTTACAATTGAAGCTTGCTTTTGCTAATTGTTGTGATTGTTTCTATTTGTTTTTCCAAAGGATGAAGGTGGTGATCATTTTATTATGGATGATTGATTATTGCGGGTGCAAGTGAGATGAGACGGATGGATTTTTTCAAATATTTGGATGTTTTTGACGTTTTGAAATGTTTTGAGGCTGTTTTTGGTGTTTTTGAGATTTTACAAATGTTTTGATTTTTGAATTTTGTGATGTTATTGGATTTGATGTTTTTCGAATGTTTTTGGATTTTGATGTTTTTCGAATGTTTTTGGATTTTGATGTTTTTGAATGTTTCTGGATTTTGATGTTTTTGAATGTTTTTGGATTTTGATGTTTTTCAAATGTTTTTGGATTTTGTGTCTCGGGGGCTAATCAAATATTAGCCTTGCCTATGTTTAAGCTCAGAGACGACGTAGTTTAGATTCCAATGTTTTTGATGTTTTCTATTTTATGGATGTTTTTGGATTTTTCGATGTTTTGGATGTTTTTGTATTTTTCGCATGATTTTGACGATTTGGATATGGATATGTGTGACGATATCAATTTTGGGGGTTTTTCTAAAAACCAAGCTAAGGTTGATTGATCAGATCGATGGATTGATGATGATGATAACATTGTTGAGGATACACAACAATGCAAGGACTGGATTGGTTAGGATTGATTAGGATTGATGATGATAACATTCAAAGACATTAGATTCCCACAGTCCATAATATTGTGAGAGATTTTTCTGGATTTAACTAGGTGTGTTGTTTTTTTGCATCAACGTTTCGAATCACACTCTGTGATTCATCATCAGGATGAAAGAGAGTTGTAGGAGTAGATGATAACCTTGTTGAGGATGCACAAGAATGCAAGGATGGTGTTTAAGCAACACAAGGATATCCTGATGATTTCTTGATTGGATTTGATTGATCATGATTGATGAAGCTTGGTTTGGAACAAAAGTTTGTTTGGATGATTTGATGTGACGTTGAAGGATGCATTAGATGTGACTGATATTGATTATTTGGATTGATGTTCGATGAAAGATGAATCTTGATAAGGAACATCTTTTTGTCAAAATATGTCATGGGCTAGTGATTTGAATTTTGGATCACAAATGCTCTGACCAATTTGGTTTCATGTTTTCCAATGTTCGGACTGCCACATAAGTTGGAGAATATAGATCAAGATTTATTCTCGAAGCAAGATGTAAATATCTGCCCCCAGTGTCTAGCAATGTATGGAATGTTATGGTTGGATGCTTGGATAGGTGTATGGATGGATGGATATGGCAAGCATGCAAACGATGCCAAGGATTATCTTGCAATAAGATAAGGTGTTCAGATAAAGAACATGCTCATTTGGATAATGCTTCATCGCTCAGATAATGCTAGATAAGATAAGTTCAATGAAAATGGCCCATGTCAAGATGTTTACCATAAGCAAGCATAAAGTGTGCCCCAAACTTTCATCAAGATCAAGATAACTTGGATGATTGATGCAAATGGATGAAGATGGATTGGATCAATGGTTTATGGATAAATTGATTTATTATGGATGAGATGGATGGAATGCTCAATTTATTACGGATGGGATGAGATGCCTTCAACTAAAGTGGCACACATAGATGCTTGATTCTACACATGACGCCTGTTTTCCAGGTTTTCATCATGGTCTTGCCCAAAGCGCCGCCCATGCAGTTTTCACTAGAGGACGATTTTTCTCTTTACTGTTTTCAATCCTTTTTCTAATTTTTTTTTGGATTTTCATATTTTTTTGATTTTTTTGTATTTTTCTGAAATATTTAAAGCTTATGCTAAACCACAAGGTGTTGCTAATGTAGATGCCCCTGTCATAATGTGCCATCAATATCCTGTTTGAAGAAGCTGCTTTGCTAAGATACGTGCACTTGAATGCAACTTTTGAGATTCCTAATCTACTTTATTGACATCAGGGTTAACTATGTCTCTATGCGTACATCACGATAGAGTGCCTTCTGAATCCTTATGATAAAGGGTCATTACCAATACATGGTCAATGTGAGAACTAGATATCATGTGTGGAGGTGGGGATGGAGTGTATTTAGGGATAGGAGATGGATTGGTTGATAGTATGGAACCTTTGACTCTCCAAACTTGGGAAGATGAGCAATGATGGGTGGATACAAAAGTGTGTGTGGAATTAGGACCAACTGCTTGATATACTTTGTATGTTGCTTGAAAAGCCTGCTTTTGCTTTTGCAGACATCTTTGATGGATACCTTTCCCTCTTTTATTTTGCCCCATAGTTTCTTTGACTAATAGAGTTTGATAGGGATGATCTTTCTTTGTTTTCTTTGGTATCCATTTGTATTTGATTTGTCCATTATGCTTTTTTGATTCTTTTTCTTTGATAACGTTCTTCGTACTTTGATTCAACTCTTTCTTTTGACGTTGGTCCCAATACGTGGATGGGGTGATGGGTGGGTGAAGATTCATGACATGGTTGGTTGTAGTATTGACATCAGTTTCATCATAAGGATTCTTCGTGCTTCTTATGTTGGCATTTGCTTGAGACATAGTTGCCCCCAGTATTGTGATAGTAGTACCTTCATGCTTTGATTCTGTTTGTTCTGAGATGTCTTGTTCAGTAAACATGCTCTGACAAATGACCACTATAGATGGCATTGTTTCAATTTGCCGCTTTGCTAACTCTAGATTATACTGTTATATTTGACTTGCTTCCTTGAGTGGATATGTTCAATATCTTTATTCATGATTTCCTTAGTCTGATTTTGGGACATATTTGATCCTAATGTTGATAACTCAATTTGACTGTCGGAGTTAATAATCTACTCTTTTTGTGTGAAAAAATCTTGTTCTAGATGAAGATCGTCTACGTGTCCATCCATAGAAAGCATCTCATGGGTAGGTGGAGTATGTGCTACATGGATATGATCATCTTGCATAGATAGGAGAGTTTCCATTAGATTATTGTAGTATCTTGAAGATACAAATTCTTGATCTTGAATGATTTTGGAGTTGCTTTCAACATGCTTTGGATAAAGTTCTTGGCATGGGTCAGTTTCAAAGGATGGATTGCTTACAAAGTGTAACATCCCTCTTCTTAATACTCAAGTAATCTCAAGAATTTACTAGAAGGTAAATAAAATTAGTAAACATGAGAGAGAATTTTTTTTCTTTAATTAAAACATTTGTATAAGCACAAAAATAAAGTAAAATAGTACAACTTTTCTAGATAAATTCAAACTTGAATTCACATGTAATTACAACCAGAATCAAGAGAATTTTGTTACACCATAACATAAAGAATAATTTACCTCATAGGTTGATTGCCATAAACCATAACATGGAGTTCACTACATTTGGAATGTTGATGTCGAACTTCATGAGACTCAGTGAGTCTTCTACTACAGAGGGAGAGCATCATCCTAGTGCTTTTCCTCCAACCACGGACTCAAATGGTCCCCCGCACACTTTCTAACTAGAAGCGCCCCAGCCCTTCATGAAGGGTATAGATATAAGGAACTATCAAGTTTCACCATCTGAGTCCTAGTGATGTGTCCTACAATACTCAATCAACCATACAACTCTAGATCCCTTCTAGCTAAGTAATGATCTTTCTGATTGGTCGTTCCATCTAGACACACACCTCTGACTCGTCTTAGAAAATTATCTCATTCTATATTTTTTCTTACTTTATTTGGTATTCTAGACACAACTAGTTTGTATAGAAAAATCCATTCTAGCCAATCTGACTTAGAAATAATCCTTAGTCTAGGATATTCAATCAATGTAAAGTCTTAAGGATTTCAACCTTTTAAAAGTCCCTTATTGCATCCTTGCAATATCTAGGGTTTATGACTTCCTGTCATTTTACTCTCAAGATTCAATACCCAACATCTTGATGTGTTAAATCGAGTTTTGACATTATCGTAGAATCTCTTAAGGTAATATAAAGAATCCCTACCTTGTTCTATGGTTTATCGACCTTTCATTTTCAATTAATATACCTACATATATACAATGTCATATTTGACATAAGCATTACATATTTCCTATATCCTCCTTGTTCAATACTAGGGTTTAGCTTCTCTAACCCAACACATGGAAATATCAACATCCTTGATTTTACAAGGGGAATAACATAAGTGTAACAAATCATAAGAACCAAATTCTTTTAGTCTTTCCTAGACCACTTGGCATTTTTTGAGTTCACACTATACGTACATGAACAAACATAGTTTCCAAGGTATACCCTCACCAATATAATATCAAGAGAATACTAACATTTCATATCAATGATCTTGATCTAAGTTAATATTTCAAGACTTACAAATATTTGACTTATAAAAGATAATGATCTATTTTTGACCCCTTGGTCTATTTGAGTCTACTGACTTTCTACATAGGTTAAGTTATGAAATCATATATAACTTCCTTTGTTACTTAAACATTTATCAATCACTATAGTTTACCACCATCATATTGAATTAAGTTATGAATCTCTCCTTTTGTCTCACCTTGAGGTAAAACGTTCCAACGATACCCAATCTTGGGCTATCTTCGTCTTTTGTGCACTTAGCACTAACATAAGTTCTATTAAACAAGAACTATGAGATTTTCATCCTTGCATTGCCTAGTTTACTCCCTCTCTTGAGATAACATAACATAAGTGATAGTCATTAATTGAAAGGCTATTTAAATGTCCACATCCTTGGCTCACCTATTCTCCTGGTTTAATTTACAAAAGACATGCAAGAATCAATTTCACATGAGGAACATATCAAGAAGATAACACTCCTCTACTTCATTATAAGACAAGCTTTCTCAAGCTTGGTTAAATGTCCAAACTCAACTATGCCAAGGAGGGTTTGAGGTATCATACTAGATCTACCTTTAAGCATCTAAATCATTCCAAGGCAATCAAGAATTAAACTTTCTCATCATGGAGATTTAAAGAAATCTAATAATGATTCATGAATGAGTTGGGTTAAGGCATAACTATCACATTACCGGTTTTAATAAACCATTATCTACACAGCGTATATATGCATATGTACAAGGAAAATACTATTCCCATACTAAAGAGAAGAAAGGCTACTTACCTTTAAGATGGCTATTTGGATATTTAGCTTACATGGCTAGATCTTTGCCAATTGCCTGAAAAATATTTGCCATTTTATGAACTAGCTGTTCTTATTCGAGCTTAGTCTCCCTCTAAGAAAAATCACCTCATAGAATGAGCACCATAGCAAGATTACAATGGATCAAATCATTTAAGATGTATTTCTTGCTTCCGGATTTGATACTTACTATCACGATGCCAACTACTAAAAGAGAAAAGATGTAGAGGTTCTTTGAGCTCATAGTAGAGGATTATGTTAATGAAGGTCATAGTATATTTACTGGCGACGCTTGAAAGATATAGGCCTTCATAAAGACCAGCAACGCCCACTCAAGGCTCCGAGTGGATCCAAATAATATTTAGAGCATGAGGATTTACTTCTCTTTAATTCCTTACACCCCAAACTATTAGTTTCAGACGTTAACTCATGTATTGAGATGTAGATACAGACACCATGCTTCTAGCATATGATGTGCTTTATATCTCCTAAAATGCTTCCCTCCCTAAATTTACCATGCTCCTGGTGTTTTCCAAAACCAGCGACTGATTATCAACCCAGTTCAGTGGGTGAGAGTGATGTTTCTCCCCCCCCCCAAGATATTTCTTCTTGATCCCCCCTTCATAACTACCCATTTCTTTTGTTATTAAACAGTTAGAAAATGGTTGCCAAGAATTGGTTAATCCGTTCCTGCCATAATCCCTTTCATATCAACGTGGTCTTAAACTTTTATCTTCCACCTGCATAATAATGTGGATTTTCCACAATTGTGGAACCAAAGTCCTTCCATTTTCTATTAGCGTTCATGAATTTTCTTCTAGATAGCAACGATAAGCAACCTTAACCACCCACCAAATTAATTCAAAATAGAGTATATATATAATTTTAGAAGTAAAATAGTTATCAAGAGTTACCAAATGGTTAGTGATTTCTTCCCCCCAAAATGCCCACAAGAATTAGTTATAAAAATAGATGTAAAGATGGTTATAGAAACTAGTTCTTGAAGCAGTTAGAGAGGTTACGTCTTTATGGCAAGCCATGACTTCAATGAGGATCTTCATTGAATTTCAAAATGATAGAAACTTATGTCGCCTTTGTGGCATTTCCACATAACCTCCCAAAGAATTAACTCTTACCTTTCCAAATTTCCACCATAGGCCAAAAACAATAAAGGTTGCTCAAAGTCATATAATTTATTGGCTTATGCACAGGGAGCCACGTTCCCACGCGGGGAATGCCCAAACATAGAGTTTCAACCCGCACTAACTTGGTGAGATGCCCGCAATCCCAAAAAAAATTTAATAATATTTGAGTTTAGACTTTTACCACATTCACCTTATTGGTCGTGGCTAAGCAAAATCCATTTTTTTATTAGAAAGAAAACATAAAATTTAAAGCCATCACCAAAGATTCTAAGAGTTGAACAATTTTCATCAAAGCAATTTTCCCCTCATAAATAAAAGTTGGATCCTATCATTTAACTCTTGGCATATGTAGCCATTTCCAATTTTGAACATATATCTTAAGATAATAATACTTTAAGAAATATTAACATCATGGGAAAGGTTGACGACATAGGTTGTTACATCGTCTAGTTGGCACCTTGTTGAAACAAACGAATTCAACGTTGATCATCAAAATGACTTCCTTCTGCAAGGAATTGGGTTATAATATTAGTTCCATGACCTAATAAGCCAATCCAAACTATTATAAAGAAAATAGACAAAATGAACAACCACTTATGCAATTGAGGTCATAGCATAAACTCGTTTATGACATAAGAAGCGACATGCTCGATAGAAAATTGTCTCAGTCGCAAAACAACTAATTTTCAACCTTGACGATGTCACTATCCCTAAAACGACTAGGTTAACGTTAAGAAAATAGAATAGACTTAAGACAATGACAACCTATTCTAATCCTTGTATCTATTCCCTTCTCTCTGATGATGCTCTCCCTCCCTTTCTCAGAGGGTGGAAACCTATTTCCTGAATGCAACTTGCAATCAACAACACAAGATTAGTGTTTCAGTAATCATTTTCATAATCCTCATGAGATCACATCTTGACAACTTTTAAGCACATGTCAAATTTTAGTCAAATAAACTTTACTCATGAAAACATTGATTTTTCTAGCCATTTTAATTAAACGTCAAATCATTGAACATGCATAATCATCTACTAACTACTTCAAAGTTAAAAGTAAAACATAGTTAAAGTAAGGGGCGTAACATATCTCCCCCCATAAGAGTCATCATCCTCGATGATCCAATGCCTCTGAAACCTTATAAGACAAAAGTTTTGTTTACCCTGCAAAAGCATACACATTTGAGAAAAACTTTGATATAAAATCATGGCAAACTTTCAATGTCATATTACCCTCTGGTTGTTGGTCCCATTGGACCTTGCATTGAAGAAGCTCGATCATGACCACTTTCTGGTCCTATGCCTATAAAACATTCTCAGAATATATAATTATCATTTGTTATATACTTTCCAAATATAATTCATATAAAGCATTATACCTCCTGGTAATAGCTGATAATAAAATGATTATGTAATCAATCGAATTGGTAACTTCAAGAATTTTGAAGAGTCCTTTATATCTAGGAATTGGTTAGGAATACATTCCTTATTTTATGAAACTTTCTTCTCTAGCAAAGAATTGTGTTAGTGCACGATTGGCATTTACTTAACTTTTCTATCTAACATTAGCTTCCACCAATCTTTTTGTTTGGTTTGATTTGTTTATCAATTTCTAACAATATTTCTGGACTAATGCTAATCCTATCTTCTATGAGTTTGGCATCTTTTATGTCCAATGTTTCAATGGAGTCATCCTGATAGCAAAATTATAGAAATTGCTGCCTCAAACTCCATAATAGATGGATACTCTTTCTACTTGTAGCAATCAACTAAGTTCTTACATAGGCTTACCAAGAGAATGATAACAAAGGTTAACAACATTAAATAAGTAAGGTGTCACTATTCATCAAGCAAGATACATAAAGTAGCATCAACCTTTACTTTTCTAGCTGAAAAGGTTATTCATCAAGTGCCAATTTCATTTATTTCATGCATCATTAAAATAAGCTGATAAGTAAATACAAGAGCAAGGATCAGAAATCCTTTTCTAGTTCAACTGTTCTCCAAGACTCAGCATGCCACTGAAAAGAGGGAACGCATCACCTGGCTATTGTTCCTTCCAACCACAAACTTAAGCGGATCCTCTACACACTTCCTAATTGGAAGCAGTCATACCTTTCAATGAAAGGTTGTGTTGGAAACCCTCACAGTTGCCATCTGAGCTCTGGTGTGTACCCCCACTTAACCAACTCTATTGCACTACTAAGGATACCCTAATACTAAGTATGACAACTCTGGTTAGCTAAGTTTCTAGAGTACTGTGAACTGATGAGTGTGTGCGTCATGCAACGACACTCACTATGACCATAGTTTTAAATACATACGCTTTGCAATCCACATAGTAATGGTTCACCACCCTGCTCATCTTGGAAAGACTATTCACTTGGGCTTACTAGACTACCTGTCCACCCACATACCATAACACAAGGTTCCAAAAGTGATATCTGCATAAGACCTCCTTCATATAACTTACATATCAATTATATAACCCTAAAATGGTTTGGAACCAATTCCTTTCCATTCAAGGTTTCTTTCATTTGTAAAGCTAAGGACATATCAGGTGCTTTGTTACAATTTACTCCCTTACACAATTCCATCAGAGGCCCACCCAGGACATGATAGAGAAGAACATTAAATCGACATCGTGAACAACCAAAAAGTTCTTGTATAGCCACCACAAAACTCAACTCAACATCAAAATATAAGCAGTTTTTAATTTCAACAATAAATCAAAGAATGAAGTCTTTTCCAACAATAAATCAAATCTTGACCAACTGGTCATAAGATAAAAAATCTTCAAAATTCGGTGGCTAGACCATTTCGAAATACGGAATAAAACAATGACAATCCTTGCTAGTATTAAATAGGAATTTTACCAAAAATCCAAGGGAGTGTCACAATCTAGAAGAACACCGTTAATGCACTACATGACTTGACTAAGCCACTACAAGGGAGTAGATTGCTACACTGTATTCAGATTTTCCAAAAGCTTACAATGGTGTAGAGATTGTGTTACAAGCACAGACCAATAAGTCCCTTAAGACTTCTATTATGCCCAAAATTTTGCAAATAAAGGGGTTATATCAGATTCACTCCTATTTCCTAGAGTATCTATCATTCACCTATTAGATGATATCATAAGATCATTTTATACAAAGATTACAATTGGAACAAAAACTTCTTTTCTTCGTTTTACACTATAAAACTCTATTCAGGTTACTTCACTAAATATGTTACTTGTTAAAACTTTAACAATTTGACTAAATATCTCGATGATGATTACATTCACCAATGAGGTTGTACTTTCTAGCTCTACCAAAAAGGAAAGTACTTTGTTCTCAACCTTTAATGATCCATTTCTTCCACTTGGCTCATTCCATGCTATCTAGAAATTAGACTAGAACCATCTTTGCTAGGTGTAGTTGATATAGTTTCAAGGATTTACAACACTCAGATGACCCTGCACCTGGTTGATTACTTCTAGATCTTCCCATCCCTAGGTTCTTGAGAATTAAGATTGATCTTGAATTCATACAGACACTACTCTACCCAAGCTCTTAGTTTGGTTAGTAACTGACCAAGGTTTTAATACCTTCCTGGTCAAGTTTCGAATTCTTCCCACTATGCAACCTTAGTGAAATTATTTTTCTCTTAGATTTTTAACTCCTCAGTAGGTTTTCTTTTAGCCATTGACTTGGTTAAGTGCTAGGAAGATAGTCTTCTAGATAGCTTCCTTGGTTTTTCTCTATGCCATTCTGGCATAAAACCAATTTTAACCTTAGCCAATCTACTAGACGTTGAACAGATTTTCTTGTAATGAGCTCATAGGTCCATGTGTTGAACCCGGTTAGCTCTGATACCATATGTAACATCCCTCTTCTTAATACTCAAGTAATCTCAAGAATTTACTAGAAGGTAAATAAACTTAGTAAACATGAGAGAGAATTTTTTTTCTTTAATTAAAACATTTGTATAAGCACAAAAATAAAGTACAACAATACAAATTTTCTAGATAAATTCAAACTTGAATTCACATGTAATTACAACTAGAATCAAGAGAATTCCATTACACCATAACATAAAGAATAATTTACCTCATAGGTTGATTGCCATAAACCATAACATGGAGTTCACTGCATCTGGAATGTTGATGTCGAACTTCACGAGACTCAGTGAGTCTTCTGCTACAGAGGGAGAGCATCATCCTAGTGCTTTTCCTCCAACTGCGGACTCAAATGGTCCCCCACACACTTCCTAACTGGAAGCGCCTCGGCCCTTCATGAAGGGTATAGATATAAGGAACTGTCAAGTTTCACCATCTAAGTCCTAGTGATGTGTCCTACAATACTCAATCAACCATACAACTCTAGATCCCTTCTAGCTAAGTAATGATCTTTCTGATTGGTCGTTCCTTCTAGACACACACCTCTAACTCATCTTAGAAAACTATCTCATCCTATAGTTTTTCTTAGTTTATTTGGTATTCTAGACACAACTAGTCTGTATAGAAAAATCCATTCTAGCCAATCTAACTTAGAAATAATCCTTAGTCTAGGATATTCAATCAATGTAAAGTCTTAAGGATTTCAACCTTTTAAAAATCCCTTATTGCATCCTTGCAATATCTAGGGTTTATGACTTCTTGTCATTTTACTCTCAAAATTCAATACCCAACATCTTGATGTGTTAAATTGAGTTTTGACATTATCGTAGAATCTCTTAATGACTGAGGTTATAGGTCCTTGGGAGACACATTTTGATTTAAATTTAGGATTGATGTTGTCATTTGATTAGATACCATCTGTTGGTGCGATGTCAATGGTATATTCAAAGGGTTTGATGTGATGGCTTGATTGGTGTTAGGTGGATTGATTTGGATGGAGTGATTGGTGCTAGGTAAAGGGGGAATCCCTAAACCAAGGAATGATGTTGATATGGGTAATGGTGGTGGATATTTCCTTTGGCGCAATGACTCAACTATTTTGGTAAGTGTAGCAATTTGATTTTGCCAAATTTTTTCTTGATTTCGATCTTGACTCCCTTGATATAGTTGATTTGGCTTTTGTTTAAGCAAATTTGGATTGTGTACTTGTGTTTTATTTTGGACAATGTTCTGAGTTGGGATGATGTTCAAATTTGGCATTATGGGTTGAAATTGATCATTTTTTATGTTGGGAATATTCGTATGATTTGCAACCATATTTATCCCAAATTTTTCTAGATTATGTTTCAAAAACTTGTACTTGGTACATTCTCATTTGACAGGTAGGGATTTGGTGGGATGACGTTGTTCATTTGAAGGCTCATGCATTGATTGTTCGGTTGGTGGATTTGTAGGTTTGGACTTAGATCTACCATCGGGAAACGTGTTCCAATTTTTGATTTGGGTATACTCACACTTTTTGTACCATTGACATTTGTAGAAGGTAATGATCCCATGTATGGATTGTATGAGTGTGAGTTTTGATAATCAATTAGCATTGTAAGGCTTTGAAAGTTCAATTGATTTGGGTTACTCATGATGTATGGATCAAGTTTGTATTCCATGTTCCTCTTGTGTTTTGACCTTGTTGCAAAAGTGACCTCTAAGGTTCTTAGGACCAATGACGAGATGAAGGATGAAAGGTGTAAAATGATATGAGTGTTCAATGTTTAGGGACTTTGGATCAATGCTAGACTTAGGGTTTGATTTTGATTGGTTTGATTTGGATAATGAACTTGTAAACCCTAAGATGTTAGATATTATCTTAGGATGAACTTGTTCAAAGGATTTTCTGATTTAATTAGAGGTATGAGAAAGGATGCATTCCATACTCCTAACTAAATAAGGTGATTTCCGGTTTTGATGATTTACCCAAGTCTAGAATGATGTTTCCAAAGCTCTAAAGTTGTTTGTGGGATGAAGATGATAAATGTTTGAGATGGATGAAGTTTTTTATTTGATCCTAAATGAATCTAGGAAGGACTTGTTTACTAGGCCAAGATAGTGAAGAATATGCCTTTCTCTAAAAGTAATTCAAAATCAAAAGGTTTGATGTTTGCATGACAACCATACGGCCAAAAGATGCCAAGCACATATGTGTGGTCCAATTGATTTAATCTTTGCTTAATGGATTATTTTTACCACAAACACACTCTTGATTAGGTTTTCAACTGAATGTCCAATGTCCTAATTCCCTTTCATCCCACAAAATGCATTATAAGGAAATTGAGGAAATCAAGGCAAAGGTTGCTTGAAGATGACTTTAGTAGAAGCAAATTGAGATGAAATCTAAATGTTTAGAAGCCTCTAAGGATACAAATCCCAAGGGCAAGCAATAACATGTGAATTTTTTCAAGGATATTTGCCTCTCCTAAAGGGTTTGCAATTTTGATGATTCGTTGAATGTTGGTTTCCCAATGTTTTTTATTAAAGCATTGCGTTTTCCAACCATAAGCAATATGACATCCTAGCTCAATTGGTACATTTTTCTTAGTGGGCTTGCCTCATGCCCTTCGTAGAAGAGATGATTTTACATGCAACCAAGGAAAAAATATAAAGGTATGTTAAGAATGAAGTCTTAACCTCTATATTTCAACCAAGATCGAACATGGCAAGTAACTTCTTGGAATCTGAGTTCCAATGCACCACTTTGATAAACTCGCTCAATGGATCAATTGGCCACTACAAAACAAGGGATCTATTTCAGACTTTCTGTTCGTGGAGATTGACCCATATAGCAAGAGTCCCCTTTCGGATCCATCTTGTCAGAATCAACCGCGTGATACTGGTGTTTCTTCCAATACCCACATTTATATCCCAACTGGAAATACTCTTGGCTTTAGAGTGTTACCGGTTGAGTCATTCCCTTGGGTGAGTACCTTTTCCCCAAGGAAGGCCCTCTAAGATAGACAAAAGCGAGCAAACTTATTCATAGTTCAATCAACCTTCGTTTAGAAACAAAGGGAGAACACATGCAATAAGTTTACTAACACTCGCACAAGATGGTCTTCAATTTTAAACCCAAATCGAAGTGTGGAGGCAATCTTTTATGCAACTTAATGTCATCAAAAATACTTTTGATTCTCAAGGTCGCTGTGAAGCGCGAGAGAAGCGCATACATCTTTTTAAGTGAAATTACTTTGCAAAAAAGATTACAAAAACATGAAAGCACTTGTTCATTTTAGCCTCAAAGTAATGATGGATTTGTTTTAAAGCACCAAGATGAAGTGTGAAATTGTTTGTTCAATTTTAGCCCAAATTGAAAAACTAGTGAATTTCTAATGCTTAATTTTAGCCCAACTTTTGAAAAGAAGAAAATCAATGATCTAGTTGGCCTAAAACAAAAGACAAAAATGGGAAATGGATGCCTCAAGCGAATAAGCATTTAGAAATGATTTTTTCAATTTCACTGCCCTCTTTTCCAATTCAAATAAATCCTTGATTTGTTCACCTTGATACACCATCATCTTCAGGAAATCTTTCAAATCAGTTATTGAGATATTCAAATCTGCAAATCAAATATTGATATATTCAATAAACATTAAAAAAATCTCTTAGAAACAATATGTTAATAGGTGATGGTTCGCTAATTCATCAAGTTGTACTACAACAAATTCAATTTGAGAATAATGCCTAGTGTGGATAAATATTTAGGAAATGTGTCCATCTGCAACAATCAAGATCCATAAATCAGTTTTAAAAGTCTTCCCCTGCATAGTCAAAAGGAAAAGATTACTACTCTAAATGTTTCAATCAAGTTAATAATCATAGATTGTATATCATTAGCCCAAGAGAACTATGTTTTCATTAGAGAGAAAACCGCAGAGATCTTGAAGATAAATCTTGCAGCAATCTACTTTTTCCTCTTACTAATAGGTGCTCCCATTTCCATTATTGCTCATCCAGTATCCTTTTTGGAGGATTTTAATATTACATGGGTGTAGGACCATGTCAAAGTAATGCCTGATAATAGCTCAGCTCCTATTGGATCAAAAGGAAGGGGTTGTGTTTACTTCTAAGTATTAGCACAAGTTTTGGGCTTGTTAGAATGAAGATTAAACTCGTTGCAGGTAAATTCAGCAAGGATAGTGGCTACTTTATCTATGCATTAAAGCATGGATGCAAACCGAGATAAACTAGACTTTCTCGAGAATAGATCCGGCCAACCTTACATAGCCGACACAAACATGCTTGCAAATGGGTAGGGAGATAGAGAGCAAAGGGTCAATCTCTAGTTCGAACCATCAAAAGATTTCCACGTATCCAACATGATGACTGCAAAGATAAGAATCTGCATCAAATGCTTGAAAAATATTTCATATCATTGAAATAAATGAAAAGCATGACAATATCTCTACAAGTTGTTAACATAACTATTGTTTGGGCATGACGATATCTCTGCAAGATAGGCAGTAAATGGTACGATAAACTAATGGCCTGCAGGAATGAAAAGAGTCTAATGATAGTCAAACTGGCATATATGTAAGTTGTGTGATTCTTTAATCTGATGCTTGTATGTTGAGTGAAGTTTATTTGAACTGAGACTAAAAATTTACTATCACTTTCAATGCAACAAAAGACGTTTCAAAGTAGTTGATATCTTTAATGTGTTCCCCACGTATTATGCAATTTTAATGTAAATACCATATAAATTCAAAGAAAGACAAAACATCTACACCAAACCCTTTGGCACATTATCATTTATGACCATAGAATAGAACAAAGAACTTATTGCAAGACTATGCAACCACCAAAAATAAAACAAACAAGGCACGTAGAGTTTGATATGGCACCTCAACAAGGCACGCTACTATTTGAAATGATGTTTTGAGAAAATGCGTGTTAGAGAATTTGAAGTTTTGGTTGGGAGTTGTTGTCAGGCTTGAAATCAAGAAAATATAACCAGATTACGCAACATCTTGAAAGATATAACAAATCTACTTCCCTGAAATTGTGTACCATCTATTACACTGCACATTCCCTAGATTGTCTGGTGCGTTTCTTTTCTGCCAATCCCATTGATAGCTGCGAGGCCAGCTAGAATTTTACCACTCCCTCTCTTCTTGTCAGGTGTGAGGGAATAGAAGTGATGGCACATGTCTATTAGCAAATGTGAGTTCGAAGCCCAGCTTAGATCAAAATGTCCATATTTTTAGCTCTAAAGAATGTGCGCTAGTATATCTGCCAGTATATCTGTACGCAAGTTGTAGCTTATTGCAAGAAAGCAGTATAGGGTCTTGGATACAGTGAGGGATTGTGTCATTTAGACTTGTAATATTGGCGCTAGTAAATAAATAGATTTTAGGAAACTAGTGCAATTAACACAACTGGCAGGAAGTAACCCTGGTTGGAAGTTGCATGTCAATCCAAACTACAACCCCAAAGGAAAAAAAAAAAATATGCACTCTCATAGCAAGTGCCTTCCCTCAGGCGTAGGAAGTCTTGTAGACCAACTAGGAATATATGACGCCACCATTGATGCTTACGCCCATCAAAATTCCCATCAAGACTCCATTTTCCTACTCAAACATAGTGAGTCTTTCTCTGGCTTCACCCTCAACGCTATGCCTTGAGTCCTTTATCCTTTTGAGCCCCCTGTGTGGTGATGTTGGAGTCATCAATCTGAAGCTATTACTCTGCCTTTCTGTGCTCCTTATGTGACCTGAGCCAAAGAAGAAGATGGGAACATGGCTCGATTAGTATGAAAACCCACACATGGATGCTTAGGGCTATAATGTAGTTTCTCTCTGTTTGAAGGGCCAATCTATGTTTCTCTCCATTTGAAGGGCCAAATCTATGCTGCTCAATCGCTGACCTTTCTTTAACAAATGTTAAACAGCAAAATGGAAAAAAGAAAAACTCTTTTGTAAAGTAATTGTTCACAAGGCGATGAAAGCAAACAAAGAGACTTAGTGTTACTTATGCTAAATAAAGCACAAAAATGATCTAAAAAAATAAATGACACACATATGGACTGTAAGAAAAAATTTCTTTACTTCCTTTATATTCATAAATCGGTGCCTACCAAGCCTTCTTTAAACCTTTATTGATCCTATTTTCTATAAACTTGCAACCTTATGACTTTACCAGCATGCAACAATTGTTCTCTATAAGTTCAAGGTTGAAAGGTAGTCAAATATGGCCAAACAAGACCAGACAATCGTGGTATTTTATCCATGCTTTGAACTTTATCAAAAAAAATAGCGAAATCAATTGGTCATAGATACCATTTGAAGCTTTTCTCTCATAACTCTGAGCTCTAAACAAAAATTGGCAATGATGCATTGTCCTCCCATGGAGAAATACAAGAAATCAACGTTGGGGAAATATAGGAAACCATGAGGAGGCGTGTTTGACATAGCAGGAAAAAGTTAAAAAGAAATGTGTACAAATTCAAATTTTTATTGTAGTGTTGGCGTTGTCAGCTTAGTGTACATTTTCCATTTACCACTTGAAGCACGCAAATTTTTCATTTTAATGAACAAAAGACATTGCATTTTGATCTATAGACATCAAAAATGTACTGATTGACATCATGTACCTGATCCTAAATTACTAACATCATTTCTTCCTAAATCATCCCTCGGTCTAACCATTTAATCAAATTCCCCTATCTAATTAAATTCATCAATATTCATCCTTTAATTAAATAAGTCATTTTATCTAATTAAGGTCATCTCTTTTGTTAATTAAATCAATCCATTTGATCTAATTATCTCTATTTAATTAAATAATCATTTTATTTGATTAAATATCTAAAGTCTATCCATTAAATTAAATAAATTAAAACCTTATTGGATTTAATCTAACACCATCCCTTTTAATTAAATAAATCAAAATATTTATTTAATTAGCCTCTTATCATATTCCTCCTTATTTGATTTAAATAAATCCATAAATCTAAGTCAAATAAGTCACATCATCAAATCTCCCATTAAATTAATTAACCCTTGATTAATTTAATCTAATCTCATGTCACATCCTCTAGATAATGCAAGTTGCACATGAAAATAGATTTAATTCATTTATTAAATCCCTATTTTCCTCACAACGCATCTTTTGGAATATTCTATCAATTTGAATTCAAAAATTTCAAGTCAACATGTACATCCAACAAGGCAATAACTTCATCTTACATGTCCTTTGCCTTGAGCCAAGTGGCATTTATTGCATTTTCCCTTCCCTCTTACATGTCATTTCAACAAATTTGAATTTCAAATATTGGCATTTATTGGCACAAACCCCAAATCTTGCACAAACATCATCTATTTATAACTTGACAAGTGGCACCATATCATTGGATGAATGTTAGTCCCACATTTCTCAAATTTGGACATTCATCCATCTTGAAATCCTATAAATGAAGAGCTCCTCTCTTCATTTTATCATCCACAATCCAAGCAAAGTTACCATGCTCAAAAATCTCTTGAGCTTCACCATTATCATTGAATCATAGCTAGGTTATTGCATATTTGGCTTGGAGCACTCACCATTCATCCTTGTCAAAGTGGATCAACATCATGTTTAACATTCGAATCTTGCATCATAGGAATTGGGAAAGGACCAATTTTCACATCAAATTGGCACCAATTCCCCCATGGGATTAAGATTTTGCATATCTAATTAGGATTTTATCTTTTTTTTATCATTTGCATTTGTGTTCTTCAATACTTTCATTCCTAGTTTTGATTTGTAAATGGATTTCATGGGGAATCCTTGTTTATGCTTGCAAAATATAACTTAAGGTGTTTATTTTCTTTGTTTTGTAGGTACCTAGGCTTGGGTTCACACATTTGGTGCTAGAAGGAGGGCTTGAAGTCATAAATTTTAACATTTTCATGAAAATTCTGCACTTTTCTGCACACAAGAAATTCCAAAGCGGGCTCATCAGCATCGCTGTTTTCGCATCGCGGGCTCGTCAGTGTCGCTATTTTAGCACCGTAGGCTCGTCAGTGTCGCTATTTTAGCACCGCTGGACTCATCCTGCCAAAATTTTCAAATTTTAAACTGCTTTGTTGGACTCGCCGATCTGCATCAGTTTTCAAAAAAAATTAAAACTCTGACGCCTTCAAAAACTACGACGCTAGAGCAAAAGAGCAACACAATCGTGCTCTCTGTCCTGACACAGAGCGCCACTTACCAGTCAACGGTGCTGTAGGAGCGACGCTGGAAGAAAAAAATAGCGATGCCTTCACGAGTTGCGACGCTGGAAGATAGAAAAAGGGAGAACTTAATTTTTTAGCACGTGCTTTTGGTTCATGATTTATTTATCTACTGTTTTTTGTTTCTTAACTTCTGTGTTTTTTTTCAGAATCTGATTGTTTTTCCACTTTGTAGGTTGGAAACCAAACACAAAAGAAGGAGAAGCATGGAGATGATATTTGGTCTAATCAAAGTGTTTTTTAACACTTAAGTGTTTGTTTAACACTTCTTCAAGAATTTGTCATCTTTTTCTTTCTTTAGAACACTAGCTTTCATCTGGGTTTAAAAAGGATTATTTTTTATTTCTTGCAAGAGGGTTTTAAAAGAATCTTAGGATCAACAATTTACTAGATTTTGTTTATGGATTAAACAATTGAACAAGTGTCTTTTACTTGTGATTTGGTGCTCTAAAAATGAACTCACATATTGCTTTGAGGATCTAAAAAGAACAAGTGTAGTTGTGTTTTTCATGAGGGCTTACTTAGACTAAAGCCATTAGAAAAGGACGTATGCGCTTCTCTCACGCTTTATAGTGATCTTGAGAATCAAAAGGTCTTTTCTATGGCTTTGGGTTAAGATAAAGCAATCACCTCCACACTTCAATTTGGGCTTAAAATTAAAAAAACTATTGTGCGAGTGTGAGTGGGGACTTTGTTGCGTATATTCTCTTTCCTTGTTGCCAACAAGGATTGATCGAGTTATGAATATTGTTCTTCATTCGCTTTTGTTTATCCTAGAGGGCTTGCCTTGGGGAAAAATTACTCACCCAAGGGAATGACTCAACTGGTAACACTCTAAAGCCAAGAGTATTTCCAACTGGGATATAAATGTGGATATTGGAAGAAACGCCAATATCACGTGGTTGACTCTAACAAGATGGATCTGAAAGGGGACTCTTGCCACGTTGGGTCAAATCCTATGAACGAAAAGTCCTTACTAAAACCCATGTGCTAGAATTTTCCAAAATCCTTTTATCTATTTGTTGGTGCAAGAATGTCTTCTAGTAGAAATGGAAAGCATTCCATGGGAGTTTCATGGGTGTTGATGCTTGGCTGCCCCGTATAAGTGAGTGTCGTGGAGGGGAGCTAGTGGGGTCAAGCATCTAACCATTCACTAGAGATAAGCATAGCTAGACTTGTCCAAGTGGGAATCCAACAAATATTGTCTTACACATCCATAGGATTGTACTTATTCTTGGGTTACAAAATGCATTGCTTGATCGAAAACATCTCAAAAAAAACACTTAACACCATCCAAATTTCAAACCCTTTTGAAGACAAATACCATTGACTCAATCCATATGTTATTGCTTTCCCTTGGGATTCACATCCTTAGAGGTTTCTAAGCATTGGATTAGATCTCAATTTGGCTTCTTAAGTAAACAATAGGAAACCCTTGCCTTAAGTTCATTGAATTTCCACATAACATATCTTGTGGCATTTGAAGAAATTAAGACATTGGACATCTTAGTTTGAAAACCTAATTGAAGAAAGTTTTTTTGGTAAAATAAATACATTAAAGAAAGCTAAGCAAAATGAACTTTCATATGTGTTGAAAACTCAAAATCCCAAAGCACAAATCATTGATTGGAAATCCGAAAATGAATGTTCAAATGAAATCATTTCTTGGTTACAAAAGTCATTAGGAAGCATTTGCATGCTCTTCAATACCTAGGTCTAGGAAAACAAAGTGTTTTTTTTAGGTTCACCTAAGGATCAAAACAAATCAAGCCTCTTTCATCCATATTTCGAAACAACAAATCCATCTCACAAATCATCTTTTGAAAAATCTTGAAATCATCCTTGATACTAGGCTTTGTGGCAAGAAATCAAAATCATCCAAAAACATTGTGACCAAGTCCTTGAAAACATTTATCAAAACACCTTTGGCTAGGCATGTGCAGATGCATCCTTTTGTATATACTTAGTCAAAGTTATCAAAGTCATCTTGTCTAGTTTAGTGTATATAGATGAATCCTTCTCCATATGCTTAGTGAAACAAATCATCTTGTTTGAATAGGTGTGGGTAGATGCATCCTTCTCCTCACACATATTCAAAAAAATCATCCCTTAGATCATCATCCAACATCTTAGGGTCTTTTTGTTCAAATATCCAAATCAAAATCAAAATCAAAATCAAAATCAAGGACCAAATTCCAAAATCAAAAAAACCAAAATCTACAAGTCCTACAAGCCTAGTGTCTCATCTCAAGATTGATCAAAAATAAAAAGCATCCATATCATCCATCCTTAACATCATCATATCATCACCTTTGATCCTCAAGGCATCTTAAAACTTTCACTTTGGGACATAAAATAGAGATCAAATCCAAAGAATCAAGAGATTCATCTCCCATATTCTTGATCCCTGTTTTATGGTCCAAACAAGATCTCAATACAAGAAGAGTATGGAAGCCAACAAAGAAACACCCGCTTCAAGTGACCTTAGCCAAACCAACGTAGAAATGAATCCAACAGAATCAAGCAACCCATTGGCCCTCTCATCATCACAATATCCCTAAGAAGAAAATCAAGGAGAAACTTTCAGAATGTCTCATGAGGAAATGATGGAAATGCTCCAAAATCTAGACAACCATAGAATCATCAACATCATGATGAGACTTAACCCTTCGTTGTACATGATTGAACTAGCAAAACAAGGGGCCAAGTTGCCTTCAAATTTTGATGTGAGTACTATCGTGGACACATCATTTCCTCCAATTTCATCCACCATCCCCATTACATCTACACCCCCATCTCAAAACATCACACAAAACATTCCACAAATTACAACATCATTTTCTCCAACCCAACCCAATGTTAACAAGGGAAACACATTTCTCAATGCTCTTCAATCACATCCCCTTGTTAATAATCAAAACTTGGACGCAAACACCACCTTGGAACAAAGCATACCCGAAAACCCATTACACAAAAATGTTCCTCTCACATTCCATCACGATCCATCATCATCAATTTTTCATGCAACACCACAAACACCTCTTCTCACAAATTCACAAGAAGAGGGAGATATGTTCAGACTAGGGGGAATATTCGACACCACACAACAACTAACACCCCTTACATTTCCACCTATCCCACCATTTCCATTATCATCCACTCCACTACTTGGTTTAAGGTTTCCTCCCCTACCAAGTATCAATCAAACCTACATCCCAACCATCAATCAAAGCATTGCACCAAACACTCAAAATTTATCATTGATATCGCAACAACAAATGATAAATACACAAGCAATGGCAACACCATCAAACACACCCTTAACATCACAAGGCATGGTCTCACAAGGACCAATCACATCAATACCATTATCCAACACTCAAAATATCAACACAACATCATCATCTACCACCATTCCAAATCCACCACCTCCTCCACCACCACCAACGTTCACCACATCAAACCAATTCAACGCAGCATTACAAGCCGCTTTTCAAAGAGGATACCAACAAGTGCACAAACAAAAAGTTGTGCAACAAGCCGCTCAAGCTGCCAAAGCTACACAAGCTGCATTACAAGCACAACAAGCCCAAGCTTTATTGCAACAGCAACAACAACAAGCCGCCCAAGCTACACAAGCATTGCAAGCATAAAGAGTCACTCAAGCACAACTTTTATTATAGCAACAAGCCGTACAAGCATAAGCCCAAGATCAAGCACAAGCATAGCAAGCACAATCACAAGCAAAACTTCTTGCACAAGCATCGCAATTGCAAGCATATCAGCAAGCATTAAAGTAATACCAAGAGCAACAAGAAGCGGTAGAATTGGTAGCCCAACAACAAGCATTGTGGGAACAACAACAAGCACAACAACAAGCGTTGTTAGAGTAGCAACAAGTGCAACAACAACATGATCAACAACAGGCATCGTTCATACAAAAGCAAGTAGAAGCCTACTTCGCTCGACAGAACATGAAAATACCATCAAACAACGCACCGACCAACCCATCCACCCAACCAACAATTCAAACACCCCAAAACACTTTCATCCCACCCCCTGATCCCCAGAATGATGAAACGACACAACTCAAGTTGCTCTCGCAACAAGTGCTTGACCTTCAATCGGGGCGGACAACCAAAATGCAAAGCAACTTGTGTCCCTATCCATTTGATAGGAGCCTAGACATGAAACCATTCCCTAAGGGATTTGAAATCCCCAAATTTGACAAGTATCGAGGGATGGGAAACCCTGAAGATCACATCAGGGAATTCCAAGTTCATTGTATGGAGGTCGCATATGATGATACTTATCTGATGCGTCTATTCCCTAGGAGCTTGGCAGGTCTACCTATAGAATGGTTCTCCTAATTACCTTCAGGCATTAGAACATTCCAAGAAATCAGAGATGAATTCATCAGGAACTACGCATATAACATCGTAGTGGATGTTAGTCTCAAAGAATTATACGCTCTAAAACAAGGAAAGAATGAATCTTTTGCTTCATTCCTTCAACGATGGCGATCCAAGGCCAATCGGAGCAAGTGGACCATGCCAGAAGAACAACAAGTCTGCACAATCATAGCCAACCTTGAAAGCCACCTGTCATTTCATCTCAAGGTTGAAGGAATCACCACATATGAGCAATTAATCTCCAAGGCGCTTAGCATCAAAAGAGCCCTTGTGACTCAACCCACCAAATCAACGTCATATCATGAACTGCAAAACAACTGCCCATCATCTAATTACAATGATAAAACTTGTACATGGGTGAGAAACAAGAACATCACTAATGATGGCGTCATCGATGCCAAGGTGGTCATTAGTGGTCTACGTCAAAACACACCCACACAACAAATCCAAATACCAAATCAAAACACTTATCACACAATGCATCAACCCAACAATAATCCCACAATCAATAACCTCAATGACCAAATAGGACCACCTCAACGCAAAAAATACCCCAAACAAAAATACACCATGTTGGGGGAACCACTTGAGGACATCATGAAAAGGTTGATCGACGAGAAGCTCATCAAAGCACCTACATTCGAGAACTACCAAGAACCTGACGTCAAACCTCCTTGGTATAACAAAAATCAATTGTGTGAGTTCCAAAAAATCAAAGGCCACACCACAAACGATTGCATGAGACTCAAAAACATCATCCAAGATCTCATTGACAAGAAAATCATAAACATGGAACAACCTATGGGAAATCAGGGCCTTAAAATCTACACGAATCCGATGTCGAATCATGGAAACAAAGGAAATAGAAATGATAAAGGGAAGGGTAGCGTAAATCATGTGTATGAAACAGTTGTTGCCTCCCTAAATGAAGACTGCATGGTCATCACTATCAAGGGCGCCCATGTCAAAGATTGTGGAGTCACCACAAGAGGCAGCAAAGTCACCATTGCAGGATCATCCCAACCAAATAGAGTCCCTACATCAAGAGTTGTTATGTATAGCTACAATGTTGTAGACCAACTCAAAAGAATGCCAGCACACATCTCCATCCTGGAGTTGTTAAAAATCTCATCAGAGCATAAAAAGATCCTTGAGGAAGCATTAGCCTCATCCACCATCCCCGTAGACCTCGATGCAGAACAATTCCAAGCTATGGTCAGAAATATCATAACACCTAATCTCCTTACATTTTCTGACCAAGATTTCCCCACCCAACCATCTCACAACTGTGCACTTCACTTGGAAGCCATTGTAAACAAAAGAAAAATCAAAAGGGTCTTGGTGGATGGAGGTGCAGGTTTGAACATATGTTCTCTTAGCCTCATCAAGTAGTTGAAAATATCAGAATATTCCATTGACAAAGGCAAGGGCATCACAATCAGATCATATGATGACCAAGAAAGAGTGTCTCAGGGCACAATTAAGCTCCCTATCCAAGTAGGGCCAACACTCATGGAAACCACATGTCAGGTCTTGGACCTCGAATTGCCATACAATATCCTCCTGGGACGCTCATGGATTCATGCGATGAAAGTCGTAGCATCAACCTTCCACCAATGTGTGAAATTCACACATAATGGACAAGAGGTTACCGTCCATGGAGATCCTGAGCCATTTTCATATTGCAAGAATCTTGAAGCCAAGTATTACAAAATTCCCCAAGTTCCAAAAAATGATGAGGGCCCATCCACACCATACATCGACCCCACCACTCTCGTGTCCACTTTTGCGACAGAGACACCCGCCATTCCCACCATATCCGACATCAAGCTCATCATCCATGAGGACGGTTGTGGAAGTTACAGGCTCCCTAACAATGCTTTTGTGATAGGAGAGTTACCACAATCTCCTAGATCATGAAGATGCCCCCAAGAAAATCAAGCTTCCACATCACAAACGTATCCTGAGGATTATCCCGAATTCACAAGATGGGGAGACCTTGGTCATAAATTCATTGAAGCAAATCCATCTCACATGTTGTATCAAGATGAAACACCAGCAGCTGATTTACCAATGGATGAAAGAAGCAAAGGCCTACACATGATGCTTGCAATGGGCTATGACCGAAATCAAAGACTGGAAAAAAATGACAATGGGCTCATAATACCTATCATGCCAGAGATGCGACCCATAACAAATCTTTGTCTTGGATGTGCCACTTCAAGAATAACCATACGTGACTGAAGTCCTCCAGTTAGAGCTACTAATGTTTCTCCTCAGCCAATTCTCGTACAAGTACACTCACCAATAGTCACAGGTAGGGACACACATAATTTAATAACTAAGCCCTATATTAGTAGCGATGACAAAGATACCTTATCCAATCTACCTAGGCTATTCGAAGATACCACCCTGTGTATGATTAGTACCATATCCTTTGAACCAGATAGTCAAAATCATGAGATTCATTTAGTCTACCCCCAACTGATCAACTATGACCAACGAGGACCACCAGTTCTCGATACATTCAAAAATGATGAAGCACTCTCAGAATTCATGGGATTGAGGGATAACATTCCAGATGGAGATCACAAGGTAGGATTTATAATGGAGTTGGACACACAAGCCTATTATGGGGAAATGATTGAATCCTTCAGTCGAAAAAGTGAGAAACTAAGAATCATATCAAAGTCCTTGAGTGAAAACCACATTGTGGCACTCTATGACAAGAAAATAGTAAAAAGAAAGGATGTATCCAATGGTGAAAACCTCACTGAGGTGCCCAAGGATGAAGGATTCAATCTTACCTTAAGATCTATTCATCAAGAGAAATCAGCAGTATTGGCCGAGAAATGCAATCCAGTCAACATAGGAATAGAGGAGACCCCACATATCACATTCTATGTGGAATCACTATTAACAGAAGAGCAAGAACTCCTAGCAGCATTCCTAAAGGAAAGACAAATAAACTTCGCATAGAGTTATGCTGATATGCCTGGGCTAGATCCAGAGACAGTGGTTCATCACTTAGCGGTGTATCCAAAAGCAAAACCGGTCAAACAAAAGCTTTGAAAGATGCATCCTCAAATCACTTTGTTAGTCAAAATGGAGCTCAAAAAGTTGCTAGATGCAGGATTCATCCGACCAATCAACTATCCAGAATGGGTATCAAACATGGTACCTATTTCAAAACCTGACGGAGCCATCAGAATCTATACGTACTTCAGAGATTTGAACAAAGCATGTCCAAAGGATGATTTCCCGCTTCCCAACATCGATATGATAGTAGACATGATAGCAAGACATGAGATGCTATTACTAATGGATGGCTTTTCAAGATACAACCAGATCATGATAGAAAAAGAAGATCAACATAAGACGACTTTCACTTGCCCATGGGGGACCTGCTGTTGGAACATGATGCCATTCGGCCTAAAGAATGTAGGAGCAACCTATCAAAGGGCCATGACACTAATATTCCATGATATGATCCACAAAACAGTCAAAGACTATGTCGACAACATCCTAGCCAAGTCAAGGAAAAGACAAGATCATATAGCAACCCTAAGTGCTATCTTTGATAGACTAGAGGAATATAAAGTTAGACTAAATCCCAAGAAGTGCATCTTTGGCGTACAATAAGGTAAATTGCTAGGATACATAGTCTCCATGAGGGGTATTGAGGTGGATCCGGTGAAGGTGAAGGAAATCCTTGAGATGGAAGCACCAAAGACATTAAAACAATTGAGAGGCCTCCAGGGCCGACTTCAATCCATCCAACGATTCATAGCACAACTGGCAGACAAGCAGAACCCATATTCACACCTACTCCACAAGGGGGTAGTATATAAATGGGATACAAAATGTGAAGAGGCATTTAACAAAATCAAGGAATATCTACTGACACCTCCAGTGTTAATGCCACCTATCCCAAAGAAGACATTGATCTTATACTTGTCAGCAACAACATCAGCCCTTGGAGCTCTCCTAGCTCAGCATGATGAAAACGGAATGGAGAGGGCCATCTACTATATCAGTAGAACAATGGTCTATCACGAGCTAAATTACTCATTCGTCGAGAAAGCTTGCCTCACCATAATGTTTGCATCCCAAAAATTCAGACATTACATGCTGGCACACAAGATAAAGCTCGTCGCAAAAATTGATCCCCTCAAGTATCTCTTATCCAAGGCAATGCTCACAGGAAAAATGGCAAAATGGGTAATGATATTGTCTGAGTATGACATCGATTATGTTGAGCGAAAATTGATTAAAGGTCAAGTTACTGTGGATCAACTGGCAGAGGCACCTATTTATGCGGAGAATCCTCTTGTATCTAAATTTCCAGATGAATCCATTTTTAACCTCAATGTAGTGGACCACTGGAAGCTATACTTTGATGGTTCATACACACAACATGGATCAGGAGCTGGTGTCTTCTTCATCACCCCACAAGGGGATTGCATACTAAAGTCATACAAATTGGCATTTCCTTGCACCAGCAACATAGCAGAATACAAGGCTTTGACTATAGGCCTCAGGATAGTAGTGCAATGGAATATCATAGCTCTGAAGGTATATGGAGACTCTCAGTTGATCATAAATCAAGTCAATAATGAATATCAGACTAAGGATGATAAGCTCACTCCATACAAGAAATTGGTGGAGACTCTAAAGGAATCCTTCATTGACATAACATTTGAGCAGATTCCAAGAACCAACAACAGAGCAGCAGATGCCATGGCTACAATTGGGTCTCTATTAGACATCCCTCACAACGTGCCAAAATATGAATTTTTGATTGAGCAGCTTCTCGTTCCCACGTTCGAGGTACCAGAATTAGAATATGTGTGTCAAATCATTGGTCCTGGCGATCCTTGGTATCACGACATCTACACATATCTTCACATAGGAGTCATACCCGCTGACCTACCATCGAGCCTAAAATGAACCTTTATCGAAAAGGCATCTAGATTTGTCATCCTAGGTGATACCTTATACTGTAGAAGCATAGAGGGTACTTTACTGTGCTGTCTAAATGTTGAGGAGGCATTAACCACTCTAACCGAGGTTCATAACGGTATCTATGGCTCACACTCGAGTGGAATAACCATAGCTAAGAAACTACTAAGGATGGGGTATTATTGGCCCACAATGGAGCAAGACGCACATGATCATGCTAAGAGGTATTTACAATGTCAACAACATGGGGACCTCATCCATGCTCCAGCTCAAGAGCTTCACCCAAATCGTCACACCATGGCCCTTTTCACAATGGGGACTCGACCTCATTGGGAAAATCACACCTACCTCATCCAATGGCCATAAATTTATCATCACTGCAACTAAGTACTTCACAAAATTGGTGGAAGCCATACCCATGATGTATATCACTGGGAAGCAAATCTCAAAATTTATCTTGAACTATCCCATCTGTCGTTATGGTGTTCCACAAGCCATTATCTCAAATAATGGGACACCATTCAAGAAGCAGGAGGTTCGTGACTTGTGCGAGAAATTCAAAATCTAGCATCGCTTCTCCACCCCATATTATCCCCAAGGCAATGGCCAAGCAGAAGCCATGAACAAAACCATCCTCAAAATCCTCAAGAAAATAATCAATGATGTAGGTCGTGACTGGCACTTGCAACTTAATCCTGCCCTTTGGGCTTATCGAACTAGCATCTACACCCCCACTGGTGCCACCCCTTTCTCCTTGGTCTACGGATCAGAAATCATACTTCCCATTGAGATCGAGCTCCCGTCCCTCAAAATATCATTGCAAAATCTCATCACGGATGAGGAATATTGGGTATCAAGACTAAACGAGCTGGAGTTACTGGATGAGAGATGCATAGATGCTTTGAATCATCTGCAAGTCTATCAAAATAGACTCAAACAAAGCTACAACAAGAAGATCAGAAGCAGGACTTTCCAAGTCAAAGAATTCGTCTTAAAAGAAAATTAGAAGAATGTCTTGAATCCCAGCAGCAAAGGCAAGTTCGAACCCAATTGGCTAGGGCCTTTCATCATCACAGCAAGCTATAAATCAGGGGCATATTAGCTATCAACACCTGAAGGGGAACCTTTGCAGGAGCCCATGAATAGCTCCCATCTCAAAAGGTTTCATGCCTAATTCTAATAGGTATAAAACCAAAAATCCAAAAAATAAGAAAATGTCCTGAAAAAATGGTTACTTCAGCAAAAACCTAGCAAACAAGCATCTTGGTAACAACAAAAAAAGAAAAAAAAGAAAAAAAATCCAAAAAAAATCCAAAAATTGTCCTCTAGTGAAAACCACTTTGGTGGCACTTTGGGCAAGTACCTCGGTGAAAACCTGGAAAATAGGCGCCTTGCATAAATAAGCACTTTCCATCCACTAGGATCTTTATGGCCTGATCTGCATCATCCATCCATTTCGCTTCCATCATCCATCGCATTCGGGTCTCCATCCATCACACATCCATTCGCATCCATACCATAGCTTGGTCCTGTGTTCGTATCATGATCCCTCCTAGTACTACTCGGCCCATCCTCAAGGTCAATTTGTCCTGCCTTTATCGGAGTAGCCTATTGTAGCACACTGGGGCCATGTTCTCATCAGATTGGATTCATGTATGGTCTTAAAGTCCTCAAAATCAGAAAATCCAAAAACACCAAAACATCATAAAATCCAAAAACATTCAAAACATATCAAAATCCAAAAACAGGTTAAAAAGTCATTCAAAAAACCAAAAACAAGGTCATCTTGTCGAACTACGTCATCTCTGAGCTTGAACGTAGGCAAGGTTGATCTTTGATCATCCCCCAAGACATTTAGGTCAGTCCTATAGGAGTCCATCATAATAAAGTTGACATCTCATCATGTGTATCATCATTTGTAATTGGCCAAGTCATTAGTCAAACTACGTGGTCTCTATGTGTATAACGTAGGCAAGGCTAATCTATTGATCAGCCCCTGAGGCCCCTAGGATACGTCTTTAGGTTAGTATCTTGGTCAAAATCTTAGAAAATCCCAAAAACATTAGAAAATTGAAAAATCAAAACATTTGTAAAACCTCAAAAAATATCAAAAACAGCCTCAAAACATTGCAAATACATCAAAAACATCCAAATATTCAAAAAAAATCCATCCGCCTCATCTCGCTTGCACCATCCATAATAAATTGATCGTCATCATCAACCTTTAGTGAAACAGTCAGAAACAAGTCTAGCAGTTTAAACGCAGAACTCAAAATGTCAGGTCTAAAGTCTAAGTCAGTAAGTAAGCAAGTTGGTTATCTCTTCATATTGGTAACTCATCAGTTGAATTTGTCCCATATCAATCATCCCTTATAAATGAAATGACGTTCCACCATCCACTAACATGTCCTAGGATGAATCCTTCCTACAATGGGCATTATCTTTTGGCAATAAGTTTCATTCATCATCCTTAGAAAACACATCCTCTTTCTGTTAGCGGTATTGAAGAGCATCAGTCTGTTTATTTACTTGGTCTTTATCTTTTGACTAATCTTATTTTGCGCTCATTCCAAGAATGTCTCGATGATATCCCAAAATAGAGGATTTAGAGAAATAGGAATGGGGAAATGATCATTATCTTTTTTCTTCTACACTTGTTGGATGCTCTTGCAATATAACCTTGGGGAATACTTGCTTTGTTAGGTATGTATGGAAGAGGTCTAGGGAAACTTGTTGACTATTACAGGGATAGGTTTACCTTTCTGTGTTTGGTCTGAGGTGTTTGAAACTCTTGAAGTGCATCCTAGCAAGGTTTTTTTATGTCAGGTGTGAACAAGAATACTCCTATCTGATTGTCGCGTCAAAGTCCATCACACTGGATACCATGCCATCCTGGTTTGCTATACCTCGATGCATCGTACCACGTGTGTTATCAAACATAAGAAAATTTGGCCCTTTGAAAATCCCAATTCCTCGGCAAGTAATCATCATCATCATCTGTATTTGTGTCATCATGTGTCTTGTTTAAATGACTTCTTCTTTTCTCACTGATCACACTAACAATGTACTATGACAGATGATCACCATCACCATCACCGTCATTAATCCTACATCCATAAATCATTAGCATAGTGCACAAACATAACATATAGAAACCATTGCATAAGCATATCATATAAGAAACATACACATCACATTTTAAATAGGTGCATTCATGACATTGCATTCACCCATCACATGGCATCTCATGACATTACCATCTAAATCATCACATAAGCATCTACAAAATCATTCGATAATCATTTAGTGCATAATCATAACCAATAGGCACATAAGCATTTGAAGTCATTAGACATATCATTACATACATCATCATTTAGGATAATAACAATTGCATCTCATACTACCATTTCATTAGCATCATATCACATCCATCACATCATAGATCATCTCATATAAGCATTTTCCATACATCATTACATATACCATATATCATCTCACATATCACATTTGCATAAAATAAATCATCATTGCACATCATATCATATGTCATAATCATTGCATAAACATCATTAGAAATAAATACATCCATAACATTTAGAAATAAAGTATACATGCATAGATAAGGGTACACATTTCATCACATCAAAATCGGCTCATATATATCATATCAATTGTCATAGTACAAAGAATGATAATTAGGATCACTGTACATATGTGGGTCAATCGGTAAAAAACGCCCATCGGGATATCAAAAATGAGCCCATAAGGCACAAAAGCACCTATCATCTCAATCAAGCTCGGTCTCTGTGGATTTTTCCCTCACCCCTATCACTGTGACCCTCTGGTGGTCTCTGGCTAGCCCGCTCTGAATAATCGGGAACCCAATCTGCTCTAGGCACATTGTCATGATAGGCTCGATGGTAGTACTCTGCATCTCGAATGACATCTTTGTAGGATTGTATTAGCACGGTTCCCTAGGAGGTAGAGGCGGTCATGCTCTCGATCTGTTGTCGGTGGCCTAGCTCTATGGTTTCCTGTACCTCTACGGCCTGTTGCTGCTACACTGCCTGATCCCTCTCAGCCCTGAGCTAGTCCCTCTCAGCCTGTGCCTAGTCTCTCTCGACTATCATGGCCTGTACCTGCACCTGTAGCTATAAAATTAGGGCATCCCGTGGGTTTGCCTTCCTTGATGGTTGTACCTGTGGCTGTGCCCATGCCTGGTTCTCACCCTCGGCACGTGGGGGTGGGACTAGTGGATCCTGCTGCTAGTCCTGCATGGGGACATCTCCCTGACCTAGCAGAACTGGGGGCACCCCTGGTGGATCATGTCAGATCTCGAACCTCGCCCTCGTCCTCGCCCCTTGCCTCTGCCTCTAACCATGTATGCCTATGGATCCTTGCCCTGAATAGTCAACCATAGGGGAGGTCTAAACCAATCTCTGAAGGCCTGTGTAGTGCCTAGATCTGCTGGACCCTGATCATAAGCCCAAGGTCAGGCCACCAACTATCGGAAGCTATCAACTACCTTTGCGGTCAGAATACCTGGCCCCCATGCCACTTGTGTCATGTTGCGCGTGAAAATGGCCATGTAGTTATCATCTGGTCGATCCTGTGGCTCTCCAAACTGACGCTGTACACGTCTGGGCAGGTATCTCTCTATCATTGTATGCTCTCGGCCCTGCATGTACCAATCTTGATGGCAATAGAAGAGTTAGGCAACATCGTCGGCCCATCCGGGCCAACCAAGGTACAAACACCAAGTAAAAACGAGCATCTCATCAATGACCCACCTCCAGTAGGGGATCCCATGCTCACTAGTGTGTGTGAAGGACACATCGCCTCTGTACTGAGCCACGAGGGCATCCTCTGCCCCCATTGAAACTGGAACAACTCGTGGATGTAGCACAGAAATGTGCTCCTACATCCAGATATGTAGCAAGGTCATGTCGGCTCCTAGTGCTCTGCCATCTGTGTACACATACTCATGCAAGTCCCTGTACAGTGAAGCCAAAAGTACGAGCCCCCATGCGAACCGAACTGGCCTGTCCCGGACCATCCTCTCCCAGTAGTAACCCTAGCTTGGACTGAAATACTGCCCTCGCCTGTCTAGGGCAACCAAACCAGAAATAATCGCTACAACTATCCAGCGGAAGGGAGGGGTGATAACTCTGTACCGCTCTAGCTTGATCTGCCCCTCATAGTATATGATGTCTCGTGTAGCGAGGACTCTAGTACAGTACTCGCGACCCTCCTCCATGTCATAGATCACCCGCCGGCCATGAATGGGAAATCGTAGTATACGTCAGATGTCCTCCAATGTGACGGTCACCTCACCAGTGGGAAGATGAAACGACGAGGTCTCGCTATGCCATCTCTCGGCTAGCGCTGATAATATCCCGAAGTGTGTGCGCATGGGAACTGTGTACGCAATATGCCACAATCCCACAACTCCTAGTCGGTCCTAATCATGGTTGCTCAGGTCCTGTGACTGGTGCTCCCAAGAATAGAGCTCCCTAGGCCCGTCTTGCATCAGCGAAGGTCAGCGTGTTAAAACTTTTGAAAAAAATTCTAACATAACGCCTCAAACTCACTTCAAGTGGCGCAATTTGTGAAGGCGTCGCAGTTTGTGTTTCCTCAAACGGTGACGCTAGACCCAAAATTTCACCAAATGGCACTGTCGCCGCACACTTCAACCCTTAGCATCACAATTTTAGTGAAAAGGGCACCACCGTAGTGCACTTTTCCAAAGCTGGCCCGCCGAGCCCGAGCCCAGTGGTGGAGTTTTTAAAACTCCAAATTGCACCGCTGTGGTGCTAAACAGTGCCACTACGGCACAAGAAAGATAAAAGTGGTGCACTTTGAACACCGAGCGGCGCTATAATAGCGCTGCTGGAGGTGAGCTCTCCTTAAAACATGAAATAAATGCGTTAAAACGAAAAAAATGAAGCGTCAGTTAGGGCCACATATCAGGGCACTGATGTCAAGTGGCCGCTGGTAGGTCCGAACGCGGTCTGAAATTTGCAAAGGAATTTGTCGTTGTGCCATATCGTCAAGAGTTCAGAGCTCGAATCTCAAGGTTGCTAGCGGAGGTGTGTGAAAATGATTTAAAAATGACCCCTCGGGCCCCTTTTAAGCCTAAAAATTAGGATTTTTTACCTTTTAGGGCTGTCTTGCTAGGGTTTTGGGCCCTCGAACCCATTTTTGTCTATTTGAGGCTTTTTTTTCATTGTTTTATTACATTTAGACATGTTTTTAGCCTCTCGGACCCCTTTTGGACCTGCTGGACACTTTGTCACTTTTTTTCGCGAGATCACCCAAAAAATTCAAATTTTCGTCTGATCTCTTGAGGGGGCATTATAATGGCATATTCTCTCACCATGTAGAAGTGGGGCAAGCTTTTGAATATCAAATTTTTTTTGGCTTTGATCAAGATTGGTTATTCTTTGAACCAATGCAACAAGTGCATTGCTTCAAAGAGGGGCAAAATGTAGACATCGAAAATGTATTGATTGACATCATGCACCTGATCTTGACTTACTAACATTGTTTCTTCCTAAATCATCCCTCATTCTAACCGTTTAATCAAATTCCCCTATCTAATTAAATTCATCAATATTTGTCCTTTAATTAAATAAGTCATTTTATCTAATTAAGGTCATCTCTTTTGTTAATTAAATCAATCCATTCGATCTAATTATCTCTATTTAATTAAATAATCAATTTATTTGATTAAATCTCTAAAGTCTATCCATTAAAATAAATAAATTAAAACCTTATTGGATTTAATCTAACACCATCCCTTTTAATTAAATAAATCAAAATCTTTATTTAATTAGCCTCTTATCATATTCCTCCCTTATTTGACTTAAATAAATCCATAAATCTAAGTCAAATAAGTCACATCATCAAATCTCCCATTAAATTAATTAACCCTTGATTAATTTAATCTAATCTCATGTCACATCTTCTAGATAATGCAAGTTGCACATGAAAATAGATTTAATTCATTTATTAAATCCCTATTTTCCTCACAAGGCATTTTTTCGGAATATTCTCTCAATTTGAATTCAAAAATTCCAAGTCAACATGTACATCCAACAAGGCAATAAATTCATCTTACATGTCCTTTGCCTTGAGCCAAGTGGCATTTATTGCATTTTCCCTTCCCTCTTACATGTCATTTCAACAAATTTGAATTTTAAATATTGGCATTTATTGGCACAAACCCCAAATCTTGCACAACCATCATCCATTCATAACTTGACAAGTGGCACCATATCATTGGATGAATGTTAGTCCCACATTGCTCAAATTTGGGCATTCATCCATCTTGAAATCCTATAAATGAAGAGCTCCTCTCTTCATTTTATTATCCACAATCCAAGCAAAGTTGCCATGCTCAAAAATCTCTTGAGCTTCACCATTATCATTGAATCATAGCTAGGTTATTGTAGATTTGGCTTGGAGCACTCACCATTCATCCTTGTCAAAGTGGATCAAAATCATCTTGAACATTCGAATCTTGCATCATAGGAATTGGGAAAGGGCCAATTTTCACATCAAATTGGCACCAATTCCCCCATGGGATTAAGAGTTTGCATATATAATTAGGATTTTATCTTGTTTTTATCATTTGCATTTGTGTTCTTCAATACTTTCATTCCTAGTTTTGATTTGTAAATGGATTTCATGGAGAATCCTTGTTTATGCTTGCAAAATCTAACTTAAGGTGTTTATTTTCTTTGTTTTGTAGGTACCTAGGCTTGGGTTCGCACATGATCTAAATCAAGAATCAACAAAGCTGGAAACAAAAACATAGAAAATGCATGATAAAAACAAAGCGAAGATGCCCCTCCCTCTAGCGCCATTTGTAGGACCTTAAATCTGCAATATTCCTCAAAAAATAATCACCATTAGCTTGGTTAATCAGTTCAGAACAAGCAAACCTCAAATCCTCATGAAATAATACATTAATGCTTCCCAAATGCAAATAAATGACAAAAAAGTAAACTAAATAAGCACATAAAAAGCATGATGTATGTTTATCTCATGGTGGATTGGTGCTATTGTATAAAATAGCCCTTTCCCAACCCCTTTAGATAAGCTAATTATAATGATGGACAAGATCATTTTAGAAATGAAGAGAGTGACCTTGCATGATATTGGAGATGAAAATGCTAAGATTGTGGAGTGGATGAACAAAATCAGTTCTCAGTTTGAGAGAGTGACCTTGCAAGAGATGTAGATTTGTGGAGGATTTGATAAAAGATGAAGCCTCTATTTTATAGATTTTCAAATGTTGAGTGTTGAAGAGGGACCAATGTGGGACTTAGAAACAAGCCAATGAAAAGAGGCCACTTGTCATCTTGTGAGTGGTTGAGGATTGTGCAAGATTTGGGAAATGTGCCCAAGGGGGGAAATTTCAAATTCAAATTGTGAAATAAATGTTGAGTTTGACTTGTGCAAGGGGACATGTAAGAGATATTAATTGCTTTGTTGGATGTACCTTTCAACTTGCTTTTGAATTCAAACCTGATGGAATATTCCTCATGGATGCCATGTTGAGTAAAAATGATTATTTTAATAAATCAATAAATTGATTTATTTGTGCAAGTGGAAAAATCTAGAGAATGCAAGTGGTTAGGATTAGCATTTAATCACGGTTAGATTAGTTTAATGATGATTAGGATGTTTGACCTCTTTGACTTGAATATTTTATTTATTTAAATCAAAAGGGATGATGCAAGATAAAGGAGGATTAATGAAATGTTAGGATTTGATGTATTTAAATGAGGTAATGGTAGGCTTAAATCAAATAAAGTTAATTTATTTAATTTAAATGGATGATGAACTTGATTTTCCTACTGAATGGATTAATGTGAATTTGATTTATGAATGAGCATATGCATATGCATAATGCTAATTTTGCGTGTCTACACTGTGTTGAGAAATTGGCAATGATTCTATCATGTTCTAGATTGTCTTTGGGAAGATTACATCAAAGGGAAATAGGTGATGAATGAGAAAAACTTGTATTCACAAGATCTGGGAAATGTAGAAGTCATTTTCTAAAATATAGGTGGGCCTCGCCTTATCATTAATTGAAGTAGAATCATTAGTAAAAATATTATAGTCATGTAGGGTAAGGAAATATAATCAAAGATGATTACCATAGTTAAGAAGGGAAGAATAGATGGATTCAACATCCTAGGAGAGATACAAGGGATTTGAAGATGTGACCTCTAGATAGCTACTATTGTTGGAAAAAGGAAAGTCTTCATCAAGAATTGGTTTATCATAAATCAAAAAATCTCTCATCTATTTGTGAGAAATAATGAAAGAAGAGAGATAATGCAAGAGGATTGAATTAAGGAGATAACTTGAATAGTCTTATTCTAAATAGAAGCTAACACATAAATATTATCTAACAAAAAAGTGAGCAATAGTATATAAAATGAAAATATTGTGGTTTTTTCTTCAAAATATAAAAACTAGAAAATAAGTAAAGAATACCTATTGTAGAAACAAGTTTGGAGGAATAATCAAAAAATATTATTATAGAGGTGTGATTTCCCTTGCTATATAATGCACCCATGATAACATCCAATTGTACTAGTTTCTATTATGTATATGGCTAAGTAGGTGGTACATATATTAAGCATTTCTAAAATAATTATTAAATACAAAGTGAAAGAAGGAGGAATAATAGGATAAGTAAAAATAAAAGAATGTTGAGTTCACTAAATTTTAAATATGAAAATTTAAGATATTCTTAGTTAAATTTATCCTTTTAGACGAGGATCCTTTGTTGGAGAGAAGAGCTATGCTAGGGTTTGTGCATTTTCTATAGTTTTTTGTCATACTTATGTCACTTTGTACCTTTGGGACAATTTTTTCTTACTAATTTGCATTTATTGATGATTTTATGGTAGTATTTTTTTATGGCCTCAAACTATCTAAACCCAATAGTTCATGTTGGTGTTGATGGTTTGGAGAATTTGGGCCATAGCACCACCAAACAAGAATTCCCAAAAAAATATTTTAAAGGACTTCTATGAGGATATCCTCAAACACGGTCCATAGTATGTTTGTGCATCTCTATTAGTCTTTCAACCATGGATACATGATTTTTTCATCTTGGATGAAAAGACACTTTGTATATTTGTTTGGCTTGAATTTCCTAGATTAACTTTACCTTGTTTGAAATTATTAACCACTATTGTTGCTTCTCTTGGAAAATTTATGTGTTTAGCCTAATAGATTCTATCAGGCCTGCCCACAAATTTTTGTGTGTTGAGATTGATCTTTCCAAAGATTTGAATGATTCTATGGATATCCAAATTGGTCATATTTGTCACACTCTACATGTGTTATATCTGACTTTATCCAATACTTGTTTTGTGCTAGTTTTTTAAGCATAAAATGAAGGAGTCTAATTTGTCTATTCCTTAGAACAAACTAGCTTCCTAAACTACTGAGGATTTTCCAAAAAAAATAAGAGGAGTGGAGTACACTATTGGCAATATGTTTTTGTCATTGATGTCAACTTGAGGTTATGTTTGTATAGTGTTTTTATATATTGTTGATGATATAATGGGAGATTTGATAATGATGGTTTGACATAGATAAACTTGGGGTCAACATGTTTTGGGAAAGTAGTCCAGAAGTCCTAGCAGATGCATAAGGTGACAGTATGTTTGTCCAAAAGCATGGTATTATCATGATTAAGATATTTGCATACTGCTGGTTATTTTCTACATGTTTCAAAGGGTTAGATGAAACTTAGTTGCTTTGTCGAGAAAAATTATCTAAGGTAAAAACTGCATATTCCCTAAGTCAGTGAATTTGGTTTTTATTCCTTCGCATTGCATGATCTGGTGGTTTGATTATGAAGTTTATTTTAGGATCTTATAAAAATTTTATTCTTATAATTTCATGTCATAAGCATTTCTATAGCAAGAGTTAGATGTAACAGTTTTTTGGATTACAGAATAACATCTAGTTAAGTGTCTTAGATGTTCTCCAATTTTCTCTACATTCCTCTAGATTGAAAGATATGGTTGTGAAAGCTTGATGATATGTTAACAGAGGTGTATGGGCTCATCCATATGCTTTTTAGATGTTTTAGTGAGCCAGGGTGCTATATATCTTAAGTGTTGATGTGTCAGTTTATTCGTAATGCTTTGTTCTTGCATATTCAATAGTTTTTCATTTGTGCCAGTATATGATGATCAAATTCTTTAGGAGAAGGTTGTAAGGATGTTTTTGGTTACCTACATTATTCACATCTTGGTTTGCATGGTGTTTTTAGCTTCTCCCTAGTGGTGTAAAGAAGAATAGTTGGTAGTTTTAGTGGTGTTGATTTTGTTTTGGATAACAGTCTAGTTTCCTTTATTTGTGGTTGGTCCTGATTAGTTAATTTTTATTTTAAGGATATGTTGTGATGTATTTGGGCTCTATTATGTCACGTGTTGTGATCTACAACTTATTTTGAACTTTATAATGTATATGTTTGGAGCTGACCTATATAATATCACATGCTTCATTTTATATCTCATTCTAGAGCCAACCTAATTGGTGTTTTGACTTGTTGTAGAGGGTATTTATAGAAGAAAAAAATCATTTTTGAATTGATATCAAAGAAAGTGTGCAGTATGTTGGATATGAAGTGTGTGAAGTCAGTATGATGGAGTAATTGTGTGAAAAAGGGACTACAACATCAACATATGTTAGATTCTTCTTTTATAGTAGTTCATGTTCATGTTTTCATTATAATTTTCATGTATCCTACTATCAGCGAGTGAGCCTCTTTATCAGGTCCTTGTATCTTTCCCTAAGGTTGTGTGCCTTATCCTGCAAGTCCATAGGTAGTGAGCATTAAACAATATTGTAATTTTTCTAAGTAGTGAGCTTCATATCTTGTGATTTAACTCTCACTATGGTTTTTCCCTCATTGGATTTTTCATGTAAAAATTTTGGTGTCCTTGTGTGGTGCATGTTTTTATTTTTTTTCTTCATTCCATTTATGTGATTTGATGTTTAATTTGCAAATGGAGTTGTTTAAGTTTTAGTATATACTAATTCACCCCCCCTCTCAATATTTCAATGTGTTCAATAATTGGTATCAAATCCAAGTGCCTTTGAGAAGCCTAACAGTTGAGGTAGATCCTACACTTGAACACATGGGATCTAAAGAAATGATCAATGATATGTTTTCTCTAGAACTAGATCTAGAGTCAATGAAACCTAAAGGTTGGGACATCAATCCAAAATATTCTGAAGTAGATTTTGAAGGAGAACTCTAGTTTTCTCTTGAAGATATGGATGAAGTAAGAACATTAAACCTAAAATATGAGTACATGCTTAAAAAATAAAAGGAGACAATTATCAAATTGAAGGCACAAGATGGAGAATTAAAAGAAGTAATTGGTAAACTAAAATCTCAAATTGAAGGAGGTAAAGGATGTGAGAATAAACTCAAGGAGGTAGAATATGTGATCCCTAATTTGAAATTTAAAGTTGAATAAGGGAAGAGGGTTGAGGATTTCTTGAATACCAAGCTCGATGATAAAGCAGCTGAATGTTCAAAGATTCAGGAAGAGATTGTCACTCTAAGAAAAGAGTTGGATAAAGAAAAAGAGAAAATTGACAAGGGCTTAAAACATAAAGGAATTTTTGTAATTCTTGATGAGTTGATTAACTCTCAAAATTTGTCAAAAGAAAAATATAGTCTTGGTTTTGGAAAGTGGAAAAGTTCTATAACTAGTGCATCTTCAAACTTGTAAGATAACTTCAAAGTAGAAGGAAAGTCTAAAAAGAAGAAAGAGAAAACCTGAATTGAAGAACCTAAGAAGACATCCTCTAGAGATGAAAATAAAAATCAAGGAAGCAAGAAATAAGATGTATTTGTTCTTGTTTAGAGATAAAAAGGATCCAAAGGTCCTCCACCAACTAGATAGCATGGCCCTACCAGGTTCAATCAATCTTTTCAAGGTTATTGCTACTCTTGCAATAATTTTGGACAAAAGGTTGTTGAATATAGAAGCATGATGAGTTAGAATTCATTTAGGCCCCCAAGGTACAATGGTATAAAATCTCAATAATTTCATGATCAATGCAATGCTTTCAATAAGATTGACCATAAGGCTAATGAATGTAGGAATATAGTGATGAGGAATAATTTTGTGAATAAGAATAATACTATGAATTTTTAATCCTTCTATGGTTATTGTTAGGGTATGTGCAGGATCATGATGGGCCAAAAAGTGGCAATATTATGGGTATTTGTAGGGTATGTGGCTGACAACTTTTTTTTTACCCAAAATTGATGAAACGAAAAGGGTTTTTAGAGGAGATTCTTAGCTTTCCACCAATATAAATTATGCTTTCATTTGAATTTAATAAATAATTATTATTCATTTTCTATTAGAATTATGACTAAAGTCCTGATCGATAGGCTAATTGAAAAACATCTATAACTTTCAAACGGTATCACATTTTTTGAATCTGAAACATGCATCACATTCCTTTGCTTCACATACTATAGGATTAAAAAAAGAAAAATTAAATTTCATGAAGTTTTGACTAAGTTAAGGTGGTAAGACATATGAGTTTTTATATTTTTTAAAAGTTGTAATAAAAAATTCATAATTAATTATTTACTTGGAAAAAAATTACAAAAAAATATGCATCACATCCGGACATGAGTCTCTACTTATATATAAAATATTATAAAAAAATATTATCATTTTATTATGGTTAGGGTGGTCAGATAGACACCTACTTCTTATTTTTTCCCTAAAGTTTAAGCACTACTGCATTGAAATTTCAAATTTTCACCAAATAAATTTTATTTATTTTTAAATAAACCTATTAGTTTAGAAACTACATTCAATTTTCTACAGATTATATTCTTACATATTTTTGAAATAATATAGATAACTTATTCAAATTTTTACATCAAGTTGCCTAACACTGATTTTTCTAAATTTTTTGCCACTTAAGGGCCTGTTTTTTCCATGATGATCCTGCACATACCCGTCACACATACAAAAAATTTGGTGTTGTTAATTGTAGATCTAATGTGAAACAAAGTAACTATGCTTTGCAACCTAGTATCACTTGCTACAACTACAATAAAATAGGACACATTGCAAGGTTCTACAAGGGAAATAATGTGAGACCTTTTTCTCTGAAAAGAAGGATGAAACTAATCAATAAAAGAAGGAAATGAAAAATATATGGAAAAACAAGGAATGGAGTGAAGTAAAGAATGAATCTATATATCGACCTTGTGTAGATTGATCCTTTGATAAATAGAAGAAAGTATTATCTCATGGGAGATGCAATTACAAATCTTTTCAAACGCTTGTAATGCATATGATGTTGAAGTATTCAACATAATAGTTATGTTGAATAGGACAACTGAGAGGGGGAGTGAATCAATTGTCACAAAATTAAACCTTTAATTCAATCACTAAAACTAATACTTAATATTGCTTAAATGATTAATCATCAAATGCCAATGCAGAAACTCAAATCCAACACATAAACACAATAACACCAGATTTACGTGGAAAACCCAATGAGGGAAAAACCACGATGAGGATTAACTCACAATTTAGAGAATATCAAAACCAATTACAAAGGTCTCACTACCTAAAATAAGGACTCACTATCTGGAACAAGGACTCACTGTCTGGAACAAGGACTCCCTATCCGGAACAAGGACTCACTATCCAATAGGGCTAACAACCTTGAGGGATCACTACCATAGAGATACAAAGAATAAAAATAAGACTTCTTACAGAGTGACTATAATCCCAATGCAACAAAGGATTCCACCACAGTCACTTGATCAACTTGCATGAATGATAGAGTTCACTTTCTGCTCACTATATCTGGAAACTCAGCATTAAGCTTCACACTAATCTCCTGAAATCGCAACGTACACACTTACTGAATAGAATTAATGTCACACCAAACTAAACTTTCTCTTTTTTCTTATCACTCTTCTTCTTCACTCTTGTATATTTTTCATCACTAACTCATCTTATATTTATATCATCTTTAACTTCAAGAAACATATCCAAAGTCAGAAATCCAAGTCCAAATTCAATTTAGGTCAGCACCAAAACATCCTAGGGTGGAATTAGAATCAGGGTGACCCAAACACATGCTTCATAGGGACCCAAATAGATCCAACATGCTGCATCATCCTCAAAAGTAGTATTTCACACAAGGTTAGCCAAACCAGTGTAGAACACATAGAACCATTAAGCACAAACTTTCCAAATGTTGAAATTCAATTCAATACAATCAAGGAAACTCAACTTTAGAACCACTCACCATAAAACTTCATCAAAGAGAAATTTGAACCAACAACATTTCTCTCGAACGTGAACTAGAAACACCGAAAACCACAATTCACAACTAGTGAACACAACTTGCACTGTACAACAAAACAAAAACCAAAAATCTAGATATAGCACCTTCTAATAACCATGAACAACATATCTGAATTGCACAACCACAAGAGAAAATCTGGACCAAAACTCAGAGCAACCACTGAACACCTGCAACATATCTTTATTACAATTTTCTCAATATCCTGGACATATACTATTAGAGTAATAAGTTATTCCACTTAATTAATTATATCATATTGGTTAATTAATTAAGTCACTTATTCCTTTAGTTGCTTAAGCTAAACTTAGGCACATTAATAATTGATTAATTACAAAGTGTGCACACTAAGGTTTCATTTTAGGGTTTCTTGATCTCCTTCATAAGGATTGATCTATTTGTAATATTGGATTCTCAATAATTTATTTTTACTTTGAGGTTTACAGAACATCTTCTTTGGTCCTACATGTATTTTGCATGTGATAGGTGATTGCATGCAGGTGATCTTGGTTTCTAACATGGTATCAGAGCTCCAAATTTGCATCTACATGTTCATGATTTGAAGATATGGCCTTTTAGTGAGTTTCTAATGCAAGGATTTCCACAGGAATCTTTTTTGCAAGATCTGGGGGTAGCCAATTTTTTGGGACACTTTGGTCTCAAACAAATGCCACCATCACGTTTGTAGTGGCCAAAAACCCTAAGAACACCTGTCGTTTCATCAATTTTGGTGAAGTTGGTCCAAAAGG
>VDFB02342636.1:0-39442 GCA_007258455.2 Sequoia sempervirens | reverse complement strand
ATGAATGTTAGTCCCACATTGCTCAAATTTGGGCATTCATCCATCTTGAAATCCTATAAATGAAGAGCTCCTCTCTTCATTTTATTATCCACAATCCAAGCAAAGTTGCCATGCTCAAAAATCTCTTGAGCTTCACCATTATCATTGAATCATAGCTAGGTTATTGTAGATTTGGCTTGGAGCACTCACCATTCATCCTTGTCAAAGTGGATCAAAATCATCTTGAACATTCGAATCTTGCATCATAGGAATTGGGAAAGGGCCAATTTTCACATCAAATTGGCACCAATTCCCCCATGGGATTAAGAGTTTGCATATATAATTAGGATTTTATCTTGTTTTTATCATTTGCATTTGTGTTCTTCAATACTTTCATTCCTAGTTTTGATTTGTAAATGGATTTCATGGAGAATCCTTGTTTATGCTTGCAAAATCTAACTTAAGGTGTTTATTTTCTTTGTTTTGTAGGTACCTAGGCTTGGGTTCGCACATGATCTAAATCAAGAATCAACAAAGCTGGAAACAAAAACATAGAAAATGCATGATAAAAACAAAGCGAAGATGCCCCTCCCTCTAGCGCCATTTGTAGGACCTTAAATCTGCAATATTCCTCAAAAAATAATCACCATTAGCTTGGTTAATCAGTTCAGAACAAGCAAACCTCAAATCCTCATGAAATAATACATTAATGCTTCCCAAATGCAAATAAATGACAAAAAAGTAAACTAAATAAGCACATAAAAAGCATGATGTATGTTTATCTCATGGTGGATTGGTGCTATTGTATAAAATAGCCCTTTCCCAACCCCTTTAGATAAGCTAATTATAATGATGGACAAGATCATTTTAGAAATGAAGAGAGTGACCTTGCATGATATTGGAGATGAAAATGCTAAGATTGTGGAGTGGATGAACAAAATCAGTTCTCAGTTTGAGAGAGTGACCTTGCAAGAGATGTAGATTTGTGGAGGATTTGATAAAAGATGAAGCCTCTATTTTATAGATTTTCAAATGTTGAGTGTTGAAGAGGGACCAATGTGGGACTTAGAAACAAGCCAATGAAAAGAGGCCACTTGTCATCTTGTGAGTGGTTGAGGATTGTGCAAGATTTGGGAAATGTGCCCAAGGGGGGAAATTTCAAATTCAAATTGTGAAATAAATGTTGAGTTTGACTTGTGCAAGGGGACATGTAAGAGATATTAATTGCTTTGTTGGATGTACCTTTCAACTTGCTTTTGAATTCAAACCTGATGGAATATTCCTCATGGATGCCATGTTGAGTAAAAATGATTATTTTAATAAATCAATAAATTGATTTATTTGTGCAAGTGGAAAAATCTAGAGAATGCAAGTGGTTAGGATTAGCATTTAATCACGGTTAGATTAGTTTAATGATGATTAGGATGTTTGACCTCTTTGACTTGAATATTTTATTTATTTAAATCAAAAGGGATGATGCAAGATAAAGGAGGATTAATGAAATGTTAGGATTTGATGTATTTAAATGAGGTAATGGTAGGCTTAAATCAAATAAAGTTAATTTATTTAATTTAAATGGATGATGAACTTGATTTTCCTACTGAATGGATTAATGTGAATTTGATTTATGAATGAGCATATGCATATGCATAATGCTAATTTTGCGTGTCTACACTGTGTTGAGAAATTGGCAATGATTCTATCATGTTCTAGATTGTCTTTGGGAAGATTACATCAAAGGGAAATAGGTGATGAATGAGAAAAACTTGTATTCACAAGATCTGGGAAATGTAGAAGTCATTTTCTAAAATATAGGTGGGCCTCGCCTTATCATTAATTGAAGTAGAATCATTAGTAAAAATATTATAGTCATGTAGGGTAAGGAAATATAATCAAAGATGATTACCATAGTTAAGAAGGGAAGAATAGATGGATTCAACATCCTAGGAGAGATACAAGGGATTTGAAGATGTGACCTCTAGATAGCTACTATTGTTGGAAAAAGGAAAGTCTTCATCAAGAATTGGTTTATCATAAATCAAAAAATCTCTCATCTATTTGTGAGAAATAATGAAAGAAGAGAGATAATGCAAGAGGATTGAATTAAGGAGATAACTTGAATAGTCTTATTCTAAATAGAAGCTAACACATAAATATTATCTAACAAAAAAGTGAGCAATAGTATATAAAATGAAAATATTGTGGTTTTTTCTTCAAAATATAAAAACTAGAAAATAAGTAAAGAATACCTATTGTAGAAACAAGTTTGGAGGAATAATCAAAAAATATTATTATAGAGGTGTGATTTCCCTTGCTATATAATGCACCCATGATAACATCCAATTGTACTAGTTTCTATTATGTATATGGCTAAGTAGGTGGTACATATATTAAGCATTTCTAAAATAATTATTAAATACAAAGTGAAAGAAGGAGGAATAATAGGATAAGTAAAAATAAAAGAATGTTGAGTTCACTAAATTTTAAATATGAAAATTTAAGATATTCTTAGTTAAATTTATCCTTTTAGACGAGGATCCTTTGTTGGAGAGAAGAGCTATGCTAGGGTTTGTGCATTTTCTATAGTTTTTTGTCATACTTATGTCACTTTGTACCTTTGGGACAATTTTTTCTTACTAATTTGCATTTATTGATGATTTTATGGTAGTATTTTTTTATGGCCTCAAACTATCTAAACCCAATAGTTCATGTTGGTGTTGATGGTTTGGAGAATTTGGGCCATAGCACCACCAAACAAGAATTCCCAAAAAAATATTTTAAAGGACTTCTATGAGGATATCCTCAAACACGGTCCATAGTATGTTTGTGCATCTCTATTAGTCTTTCAACCATGGATACATGATTTTTTCATCTTGGATGAAAAGACACTTTGTATATTTGTTTGGCTTGAATTTCCTAGATTAACTTTACCTTGTTTGAAATTATTAACCACTATTGTTGCTTCTCTTGGAAAATTTATGTGTTTAGCCTAATAGATTCTATCAGGCCTGCCCACAAATTTTTGTGTGTTGAGATTGATCTTTCCAAAGATTTGAATGATTCTATGGATATCCAAATTGGTCATATTTGTCACACTCTACATGTGTTATATCTGACTTTATCCAATACTTGTTTTGTGCTAGTTTTTTAAGCATAAAATGAAGGAGTCTAATTTGTCTATTCCTTAGAACAAACTAGCTTCCTAAACTACTGAGGATTTTCCAAAAAAAATAAGAGGAGTGGAGTACACTATTGGCAATATGTTTTTGTCATTGATGTCAACTTGAGGTTATGTTTGTATAGTGTTTTTATATATTGTTGATGATATAATGGGAGATTTGATAATGATGGTTTGACATAGATAAACTTGGGGTCAACATGTTTTGGGAAAGTAGTCCAGAAGTCCTAGCAGATGCATAAGGTGACAGTATGTTTGTCCAAAAGCATGGTATTATCATGATTAAGATATTTGCATACTGCTGGTTATTTTCTACATGTTTCAAAGGGTTAGATGAAACTTAGTTGCTTTGTCGAGAAAAATTATCTAAGGTAAAAACTGCATATTCCCTAAGTCAGTGAATTTGGTTTTTATTCCTTCGCATTGCATGATCTGGTGGTTTGATTATGAAGTTTATTTTAGGATCTTATAAAAATTTTATTCTTATAATTTCATGTCATAAGCATTTCTATAGCAAGAGTTAGATGTAACAGTTTTTTGGATTACAGAATAACATCTAGTTAAGTGTCTTAGATGTTCTCCAATTTTCTCTACATTCCTCTAGATTGAAAGATATGGTTGTGAAAGCTTGATGATATGTTAACAGAGGTGTATGGGCTCATCCATATGCTTTTTAGATGTTTTAGTGAGCCAGGGTGCTATATATCTTAAGTGTTGATGTGTCAGTTTATTCGTAATGCTTTGTTCTTGCATATTCAATAGTTTTTCATTTGTGCCAGTATATGATGATCAAATTCTTTAGGAGAAGGTTGTAAGGATGTTTTTGGTTACCTACATTATTCACATCTTGGTTTGCATGGTGTTTTTAGCTTCTCCCTAGTGGTGTAAAGAAGAATAGTTGGTAGTTTTAGTGGTGTTGATTTTGTTTTGGATAACAGTCTAGTTTCCTTTATTTGTGGTTGGTCCTGATTAGTTAATTTTTATTTTAAGGATATGTTGTGATGTATTTGGGCTCTATTATGTCACGTGTTGTGATCTACAACTTATTTTGAACTTTATAATGTATATGTTTGGAGCTGACCTATATAATATCACATGCTTCATTTTATATCTCATTCTAGAGCCAACCTAATTGGTGTTTTGACTTGTTGTAGAGGGTATTTATAGAAGAAAAAAATCATTTTTGAATTGATATCAAAGAAAGTGTGCAGTATGTTGGATATGAAGTGTGTGAAGTCAGTATGATGGAGTAATTGTGTGAAAAAGGGACTACAACATCAACATATGTTAGATTCTTCTTTTATAGTAGTTCATGTTCATGTTTTCATTATAATTTTCATGTATCCTACTATCAGCGAGTGAGCCTCTTTATCAGGTCCTTGTATCTTTCCCTAAGGTTGTGTGCCTTATCCTGCAAGTCCATAGGTAGTGAGCATTAAACAATATTGTAATTTTTCTAAGTAGTGAGCTTCATATCTTGTGATTTAACTCTCACTATGGTTTTTCCCTCATTGGATTTTTCATGTAAAAATTTTGGTGTCCTTGTGTGGTGCATGTTTTTATTTTTTTTCTTCATTCCATTTATGTGATTTGATGTTTAATTTGCAAATGGAGTTGTTTAAGTTTTAGTATATACTAATTCACCCCCCCTCTCAATATTTCAATGTGTTCAATAATTGGTATCAAATCCAAGTGCCTTTGAGAAGCCTAACAGTTGAGGTAGATCCTACACTTGAACACATGGGATCTAAAGAAATGATCAATGATATGTTTTCTCTAGAACTAGATCTAGAGTCAATGAAACCTAAAGGTTGGGACATCAATCCAAAATATTCTGAAGTAGATTTTGAAGGAGAACTCTAGTTTTCTCTTGAAGATATGGATGAAGTAAGAACATTAAACCTAAAATATGAGTACATGCTTAAAAAATAAAAGGAGACAATTATCAAATTGAAGGCACAAGATGGAGAATTAAAAGAAGTAATTGGTAAACTAAAATCTCAAATTGAAGGAGGTAAAGGATGTGAGAATAAACTCAAGGAGGTAGAATATGTGATCCCTAATTTGAAATTTAAAGTTGAATAAGGGAAGAGGGTTGAGGATTTCTTGAATACCAAGCTCGATGATAAAGCAGCTGAATGTTCAAAGATTCAGGAAGAGATTGTCACTCTAAGAAAAGAGTTGGATAAAGAAAAAGAGAAAATTGACAAGGGCTTAAAACATAAAGGAATTTTTGTAATTCTTGATGAGTTGATTAACTCTCAAAATTTGTCAAAAGAAAAATATAGTCTTGGTTTTGGAAAGTGGAAAAGTTCTATAACTAGTGCATCTTCAAACTTGTAAGATAACTTCAAAGTAGAAGGAAAGTCTAAAAAGAAGAAAGAGAAAACCTGAATTGAAGAACCTAAGAAGACATCCTCTAGAGATGAAAATAAAAATCAAGGAAGCAAGAAATAAGATGTATTTGTTCTTGTTTAGAGATAAAAAGGATCCAAAGGTCCTCCACCAACTAGATAGCATGGCCCTACCAGGTTCAATCAATCTTTTCAAGGTTATTGCTACTCTTGCAATAATTTTGGACAAAAGGTTGTTGAATATAGAAGCATGATGAGTTAGAATTCATTTAGGCCCCCAAGGTACAATGGTATAAAATCTCAATAATTTCATGATCAATGCAATGCTTTCAATAAGATTGACCATAAGGCTAATGAATGTAGGAATATAGTGATGAGGAATAATTTTGTGAATAAGAATAATACTATGAATTTTTAATCCTTCTATGGTTATTGTTAGGGTATGTGCAGGATCATGATGGGCCAAAAAGTGGCAATATTATGGGTATTTGTAGGGTATGTGGCTGACAACTTTTTTTTTACCCAAAATTGATGAAACGAAAAGGGTTTTTAGAGGAGATTCTTAGCTTTCCACCAATATAAATTATGCTTTCATTTGAATTTAATAAATAATTATTATTCATTTTCTATTAGAATTATGACTAAAGTCCTGATCGATAGGCTAATTGAAAAACATCTATAACTTTCAAACGGTATCACATTTTTTGAATCTGAAACATGCATCACATTCCTTTGCTTCACATACTATAGGATTAAAAAAAGAAAAATTAAATTTCATGAAGTTTTGACTAAGTTAAGGTGGTAAGACATATGAGTTTTTATATTTTTTAAAAGTTGTAATAAAAAATTCATAATTAATTATTTACTTGGAAAAAAATTACAAAAAAATATGCATCACATCCGGACATGAGTCTCTACTTATATATAAAATATTATAAAAAAATATTATCATTTTATTATGGTTAGGGTGGTCAGATAGACACCTACTTCTTATTTTTTCCCTAAAGTTTAAGCACTACTGCATTGAAATTTCAAATTTTCACCAAATAAATTTTATTTATTTTTAAATAAACCTATTAGTTTAGAAACTACATTCAATTTTCTACAGATTATATTCTTACATATTTTTGAAATAATATAGATAACTTATTCAAATTTTTACATCAAGTTGCCTAACACTGATTTTTCTAAATTTTTTGCCACTTAAGGGCCTGTTTTTTCCATGATGATCCTGCACATACCCGTCACACATACAAAAAATTTGGTGTTGTTAATTGTAGATCTAATGTGAAACAAAGTAACTATGCTTTGCAACCTAGTATCACTTGCTACAACTACAATAAAATAGGACACATTGCAAGGTTCTACAAGGGAAATAATGTGAGACCTTTTTCTCTGAAAAGAAGGATGAAACTAATCAATAAAAGAAGGAAATGAAAAATATATGGAAAAACAAGGAATGGAGTGAAGTAAAGAATGAATCTATATATCGACCTTGTGTAGATTGATCCTTTGATAAATAGAAGAAAGTATTATCTCATGGGAGATGCAATTACAAATCTTTTCAAACGCTTGTAATGCATATGATGTTGAAGTATTCAACATAATAGTTATGTTGAATAGGACAACTGAGAGGGGGAGTGAATCAATTGTCACAAAATTAAACCTTTAATTCAATCACTAAAACTAATACTTAATATTGCTTAAATGATTAATCATCAAATGCCAATGCAGAAACTCAAATCCAACACATAAACACAATAACACCAGATTTACGTGGAAAACCCAATGAGGGAAAAACCACGATGAGGATTAACTCACAATTTAGAGAATATCAAAACCAATTACAAAGGTCTCACTACCTAAAATAAGGACTCACTATCTGGAACAAGGACTCACTGTCTGGAACAAGGACTCCCTATCCGGAACAAGGACTCACTATCCAATAGGGCTAACAACCTTGAGGGATCACTACCATAGAGATACAAAGAATAAAAATAAGACTTCTTACAGAGTGACTATAATCCCAATGCAACAAAGGATTCCACCACAGTCACTTGATCAACTTGCATGAATGATAGAGTTCACTTTCTGCTCACTATATCTGGAAACTCAGCATTAAGCTTCACACTAATCTCCTGAACTCGCAACGTACACACTTACTGAATAGAATTAATGTCACACCAAACTAAACTTTCTCTTTTTTCTTATCACTCTTCTTCTTCACTCTTGTATATTTTTCATCACTAACTCATCTTATATTTATATCATCTTTAACTTCAAGAAACATATCCAAAGTCAGAAATCCAAGTCCAAATTCAATTTAGGTCAGCACCAAAACATCCTAGGGTGGAATTAGAATTAGGGTGACCCAAACACATGCTTCATAGGGACCCAAATAGATCCAACATGTTGCATCATCCTCGAAAGTAGTATTTCACACAAGGTTAGCTAAACCAGTGTAGAACACATATAACCATTAAGCACAAACTTTCCAAATGTCGAAATTCAAATAAATACAATCAAGGAAACTCAAATTTAGAACCACTCACCATAAAACTTCATCAATGAGAAATTTGAACCAACATTTCTCTCGGACGTGAACTAGAAACACTGAAAACCATAATTCACAACTAGTGAACACAACTTGCACTGTACAACAAAAGAACAACCAAAAATCTAGATATAGCACCTTCTAATAACCATGAACAACATATCTGAACTACACAACCACAGGAGAAAATCTGGACCAAAACTCAGAGCAACCACTGAACACCTGCAACATATCTTTATTACAATTTTCTCAATATCCTGGACATATACTATTAGAGTAATAAGTTATTCCACTTAATTAATTATATCATATTGGTTAATTAATTAAGTCACTTATTCCTTTAGTTGCTTAAGCTAAACATAGGCACATTAATAATTGATTAATTATTAAGTGTGCACACTAGGGTTTCATTTTAGGGTTTCTTGATCTCCTTCATAAGGATTGATCTATTTGTAATATTGGATTCTCAATAATCCATTTTTACTTTGAGGTTTACAGAACATCTTCTTTGGTTCTACATGTCTTTTGCATGTGATAGGTGATTACATGTAGGTGATCTTGGTTTCTAACATGGTATCAGAGCTCCAAACCTGCAGCTGCATGTTCGTGATCTAAAGATATGGCCTTTTAGTGAGTTTCTAATGCAAGGATTTCCACAGGCATCTTTTTTGCAAGATCTAGGGGTAGCCAATTTTTTGGGACACTTTGGGCTCAAACAGACGCCACCATCGCATTTGTAGTGGCCAAAAACCCTAAGAATGCCTGTCGTTTCGTCAATTTTGGTGAAGTTGGTCCAAAAGGAAAAAAAATTGCCTGGGGGGGCCGTACAGCCTCCCCAAAATGCTTCCCGAGGCTCAAAAATAAAATAAAAATTAAAAAACACATGTTTTTTGAATCCTGTGTAGCGCCTCTAGTTAAAAAGAAAGCGGCCACCACTGAGCCGCCAACCTCCACTCAGTGCCACCCACCTTCCCTAGCGCTAAGCCCTTGTCAGGCCTTTCAGCCAGCAGGCGGTCCTATGATGGACCGGGAGCCCCACAACTTGGAGAATGGCCGACAGTCGGGATCACAATATTTTGACCCTGTCAAAGAGCATATTCAGGCACCGGTGTAGGGTATATTCCGGTTCGGCGACCAGCAAATATTCCAAGAGAAAGGGAATATACCGGCGACTGCCTTTTTTTTTTGGGGGAGTTTTTTTTTGCCCCGACAGCCAGATGCCCATCAATTTTATGCTCATAAACCGCTGACGTTAGCATGACATCAGTGTCCGTACGGCACTCTTTTTCCTCCTCCTAACCCCAGTTTTCTCTAAAGGAGCATTTTTTTCCTTTTCGCATAACTTGGGCATACAGTATCGAAATCGGGCAAACGAAACTAGCAACAACTAGTGGATAACCAGTTGACCGATTGACATCAATGAAAACACCTTCAATCTTTCCATTCTTGCAAAAATATCCCCCTTTTTCATTGATGGCAACACATGATGTGAAAACCCATTAAAGACAACATACAAGCTCTAAATAAACTTTTATGTTTCTCCCCCTTAGAAGATAATTTCTTATACGCTTCTTTTCCTTTTGCATGCTTTTTCTCCCAATCTTCCTTTCCTTTTTCACATGCTTCTTCTCCCCCTTTAACATCAATGGAAAAGGAAAAGGAATATTTTTCATTGATTTCTCCTTTGACATGAAAAACATAATACTCATAATGAAAACACCTAAAACTAATTGTTCCCCCTAAGAGGTAGCCACCAAAACATCATCCTAGAAGAAAGATGCATCCATAGATCCATAGGACTAATGCATCTCCATATGCATATAGTTCAAGAAAGGAGGGGAAATAACCCCTAACTTCTCCTAGAGATACTCAAAAATATCTTTAGGAAGAGCCTTAGTGAAAATATCAACAACCTAATCCTTCATTGGAACATACTCAATTACTTCATTCTCCATGACCTTCTCTCCTAAGAAATGATATCTAATAGATATATGCTTCATCCTCAAGTACATCATTGGATTCTTTGAAATGTTAATTGCACTTGTATTATCAAATAAAATAGAAATAGGATCATCACATACCACTGTGATATCTTTTAATGTATGTTTCATCCATAGAGCTTGTGTACAACAAGATGCGGCAGCAATATACTCAACTTCAGCAGTAGACAAGGAGACTGAATCTTTCTTTTTACTCAACCATGCCACCAATCTACATCCAAGATAGAATGCACCACCACTTCTACTTTTCATGTCATCTACACATCCAACCCAATCTGCATATGTATAGGCACTAAGTGTAAAATTAATATCTTTAGGATACCACAATCCATAATCCAGAGTACCATTCAAATATCTAAAAAAAAATTTAACATCAACAACATGAGTTTCCTTAGGGTCTTCTTGAAATCTAGCCAAAAGACACACAACATGCATGATATCTTGTCTAGTAGCAATTAGATACAATAGTTCACCAATCATAGATCTATACTTGCTCTTATCAACCTGTACCATAGAAAAATGGACCCTTTTCATTTTCATGGTCTTTTAGGCCTTGCTTCATGTTGTTTGGTCTATTTTTCTTTGATTTATTGATGTAATATAGCTTGAACATGCATATTTAGGTACTAAAACTCAAATAATAACATCTTTTGAAGGTGTTGTGAAGAGTTGTAAAACATTTCTACACTCTTCTAGACTCTATTCATTACAATTCACCTAAAAATCACCTTTACTTCACTTATCAAGTCCTATTTTGAAGTGTTGTAAAGTCTTGTAAGAATATTTCACACCTTTCTAGGCATAACTTCACTATTTACGCCTTTCTTATGCTTTATTTGACCCCTTTATGCTCTTATAAGCCTTAATTAAGTGCATTTTTTAATGTAAACCTAACAAATAATATTAAATGTGACTTAATTCCCAACACCCATTTTCAGGTTCTAGGTGGGACCCATTCGCCATGGGTGGTGAATGAGTCCCCCTTGGCTCCAAATCCAAAATATTTTAAATTTCCTTTCGGGTTTTTATTCAAAATCACTTGATTTTGGCCTTTGATGAGGTATTAATGGGTTACTAAAGCACAAGTGTGTATAAATAAGTGTTTTTACATTCATTTCAACCCCCATTCATCAAGTTCACTTATTCACTCATTCACGCAAGCATTCAAGCACTTTACAACATCAAATCAAGTGTAAGAGAGGGGGACCACCATGTGCAAGACCCCAGGTCACGAAGGGTCAAGATGCAAGAGGCTACTCTAACTTACCTTAGCTAAATGTAATGTAAGTAAATGTGAGATGAGAGTGACAAGGACCGTGAGGCCTCTGAATTACTCTACAGACCCAAAACATAGGAAAGGGATAGGCGAGCCAGTTTTTAGATCTAATTCTAATGCCTCAAGAAGCTTTCTATCTGAGGATGAAAGTGCAGTCTCTAGACATTAGAGCAACGCATTAGCATCTCAAAAGTACGTTGGCGTCCATATGACCAAACAATAGTGAAGATGAGGTTAAACCAATAAAACTAGCTAATGGCCCAGCTAACTAACTAAAGGGTCAGAATGATGTGATTAAGTAAATGAAATACTCTCTAATATTATAAAGAAAATATGTAAGAGTGGAGAGAGTAAGGAGGATCTCACCAAGGAATTTTTTCACTAGCTGATCCTATGAGAAGCACATACTCCTACACATAGAAATAGAGGAGAATGTTGGGGTGGTTTTATAGGGGCCTACCTCAGTCAGACCCCCATTTAGGTGTTTCAAAATCCAAGGACAACCAAGGAAAAGAGATAAAGGAAATAATGTAGTAAAGAGCAAATAAGCACTACAAAACAATGTTATGCTATCTCAACCAAGTGATAGAGGAGAGGAGAGGGAAGCTTACCACCTCCACCAAGAGCACTCAAGGCTTCTTGGGGGAGAATATGAGAGTACTCGAGCCTCTAATGCAATGGCATGGTTCCAAACTTGCTCTATCGAACTGATGGAGTGTTGCTTTGGCTGCAATGGAATGCTTGGAATGCTGTTTGAAACTTGAAGTGGATGCAAAAGAGTGTGTTGAAGCTTATGGAGTGAGTGTAGAAGATTTTGAATGAAGTGAAGAAGTCAGAATGCATGTTGAAGGGATGAATTTGAAGGAGGAATGGAGAAAAACAACCATATCCAGGTTGGTCAGCCGAAGGGGGCATTACAACTTCACCTCTGGGTATGTGCAGGATCGTGATGGGCCAAAATGTGGCAATATGATAGGTATGTGTAGGGTATGTGGATGACGACTATTTTTAACCCAAAATTGATGAAACGAAAAGGTTTTTTAAAGGATATTATCAACTTTCCACCTATATAATTTATGCTTTACTTTGAATTTAATAAATAATTATTATTCATTTTCTATTTGAATTATGACTAAAGTCTTGATTGATAGGCTGATTGAAAAACATCTATAGCTTTCAAACGGTATCACATTTTTTTAATCTAAAACATTCATGTGTCACATTATATGCTTCACATACTATAGGATTTAAAAAAAAGGTATAAAGTTTTGACCAAGTTAAGGTGTTTAGACACATGAGTTTTTATATTTTTTAAAAGTTGTAATAAAAAATTCATAATTAATTATTTACCTAGAAAAAAATTATAAAAAAAATATACATCACATTGGGACATGAGTCCTCTACTTATATCTAAAATCTTATAAAAAATATTATCATTTTATTGTGTTTAGGGTGGTCAAACAAACAGCTACTTCTTTTTTTTCCCTAAAATTTAAGTACTATTACATTGAAATTTTTTCAGATTTTAGATTTAAAAAAAAAAAAAACTAGTAGCTTAAAAACTACATTCAATTCAAGCTACAAATTCTATTCTTACATATTTTTGAAATAATATAGATAACTTATTCAAATTTTTACGTCAAATTTCCTAACTCTATTTTTTTGAAGTTTTTTTCCACTTAAGGGCCTTTTTTTTCCATGATGATCCTACACATACCCCTCCAATGAGAAGAGTAACACCTCTATAGGTTCAACCACAGGAATCTACCAGGGACATAAGTGCATCGAGTGGACGTTTGCACATCGCGTGAGCATCCTTGATAGAAACACCTCCATTGATGCTCAAAACAGGTGCCAAGTGGGATGCAAGCAACCGGCTTAGGTGGAATTAAGCATTTGAACTTGGTTTTCTAAGTTGGATAAAGGAAAAAATGGGATTTGCACATGGGTTGAAAATTCACTCTTATACATTTTTCCCCCACTTTAGCGAGAATGAATACTGATGAGTTCTTGGTAAAGTAGATCAAGAAAGAGTAGGGTTAGAAATGTATACCTAAACCGTCAAGGAAGCAGACCACAATCTAGTGAACATAAAGGTGCAAGGCAAGAAAAGGACTCCATAGCTGCTTGGAACTATGAAGTTGGAAAAGCAAAGCACCTTACAGGCCTATAGACTTGCAAGGAGGCAACCCCCAAGATCTCTCGCATGAAGGAAGCCCTATGATGTAAGCGCCCTATAGGCCCATAGACTTGCAAGGAAGGTATCCACCAAAAATTCTAGCATGAAGGAAACCCCAAGGAAGCGGACTTCGCAGAGTCAAGAAGCGGCCAAATAGGAAAGTAAGTGAATAGTCACACAAACTATCGATGATTTCCAAGTCTTTCAAAGGGTTCCCTCGGGAACCATTCAAAAGGAGAGGGGTCCACTCAAGGGACACACTATTTGAAAGGTGAGGTCTATTCAAGCCGCCCCCAAGCTAGATGTGAAGATATAAAACAAGTCTAGCCCAGTTGTCCCCAAGCTAGACATAAGAAGGGGAATGGAATAAATCTAGTCGGGTTGCCCTCATCCTATACATGAAGGAATCCATTCAAGGTAAAGGCTCGTAAAGAAGGGTCCCTTGAGAACTCGTTGTGAAAAGGGGTCCACTCAAGGGACACATAGTTTCAAAGCAGTTGTTCTTCTTTTCTCAGAGTGATCCATCATCAAGGAATCCTTTCGAAAGATGTTCACTTCATCAAGGAATTTGAAAGGAAGGATATTCCCCTATGCAAGGGGAAGATTAAAGTTGTTCATGCTTCAGAGGAAGGTCTTTGAGTCCTTTCTTTATGAACCCATGATGAAGGAAACAAATTCCATTAGGGTTCCAATTTGAGAATGTGATTCGAAGGAAAAGTTTACAAAGACTTTCAAGAAAAGATTCATTGGAAATGAATGTATTTTCTAGAAATTGAAATGTTAAAGAAAAGGTGTTGTCACACATGAAAGGGACAACTCAAGCAAAGAATAGAAAATGGTAAAGGTAAAGAAAAAGAGAGTATATAAATAAAGGGCACAAGGGGATCTAGTTTAGTAGTGTTAGATCTATCTAAGCTCATATAAATAATAGGTAACCATGGTGCAAGGAAAAATATCATCAATCCCCAACCAGATCAGGAAAAATTCATGAGAAGACAAAGTAAAATAAAAAATTTGGTCAACATGGAAGGAAAGCCTAAATGCTCCCAATGCTATGCATCATCCCCAATTTATCAAAAATCAAGCACAAACATGGAAGAATGATGATACAAATAGAAGAAGGTTCATGACACAAAAACCATGCCTATATCCAAGCACCAATGGGGGTGATGAGGGTCATCCAAGAACACATAGCATAGGCACAAGGGGAACACATTAAAAAACACACGCACACACACAAGATCAAGAAAAGGGGCCTCCTCCTTACATTAATCAGCCAAGAGGTCATTTTCTTCCCAATATATATCCTCATAAGGGGAAGGAGGACAAGCTTGCAATGGTGGGATGTTAAAAGGAGGAGCATCTGAACCTCCCACAACAAGGGCTAAGGAAGAGGGCCCATCGAGGTCCTCTCCGCTGATCTCTTGTGGAGTCAAAGTCAATGATTTCATTAAGATAGCCGACAAGGTCGAGACCTCATCCATGGAATTAAATATGCACCCCATAGGAGTACCATGTCTAATTTCAACATACGAGATAGGTTGTTCTTGAGGTTCACTACTAAGCTCGTTGAATGACTCGAGAGTGGTGAAAAACTTGAGGGAAGTTGGGACCAGTTCCATCACCAAGACAAAACAAGTCAATGTGGGGTTGTCGTGTGGAGAAGGTAGGATCCTCCTAGGTCCAAGTTCATTTCTGGAGGGACCATCCTTCACCTCCTATTTCATTAGAGGAGATGAACTCCCTACAGATGAGGCAAGAGGTGTGGAGGAAGAGGAGGAAAGCACCGCAATGGATACAATTGAAGTATTAATCATATCTATGGGTTTTGGAAAGGGCTGGATATCTAGAACAAACATCAGCAAAGGCAGCTCCACAAAGGAGCGATGAACACCTGTACCCATTTAGGGTTAGGTGCATTTGTACTCACAATGAAAGCTAGAAGTAGTATAGGGCCAAACTGGAGAGAATCAGGAGGAAGGGAGAAAGAAAACACTACAGGAGGCCCTAAAGCAGGGGTGATAATTTGCTCCTCCTTCCTTTTTGAGGTAGCCTGCTCGGCCAAGATAGCCTTCTGCTAGTGCTTGTGTTCATACGTAAGGTGGTTTCTATGGCTATTCGAGTTAGAGGTCAAGATTTGCGAAGGGACAAAAGGTTCCTGCTCAACCATGGGAATGTCCACCTTAGTTGTTTCTAGCGGAGAGATGGGTTCTTACACGGGAGTAGGAGGAACAGTTAGGAGAGCAATAGGAGAAATCAACTTGGGAGCCTCGGGGATAGGCCTCTTTCCTCTCACTGCCTTAGGAGTAGGAGACATAAGAAGTCATGGATCAAACTCTCTATGATAACCTTTCTTTCTACCATATAAATAATACCACAAACTAGGTTATTCATTAGGGAGGTCCACAACCTTGAGCTTGGGCCTATGCCAAGGAGGAATCATTAAACATAGTGGATATCTTCCAGGCTAGCTCATCCAATACTCTTCCCAAGAAGGGGGAGAGGACAGACTAAACCGAGAGGAGGTAGCCTTCTCTTTACCTTTACGGGAAGGAGAGGGAATCAACATGGACTTCTCCTTCCCTTTCGGGGAAGGGAGAGTAGTCGATGTGGGCTTCTCCTTCTCTTCTCAAGAAGAGGAGGTGACTGATTATTTTTTCAAAAGAAGGGTCAGCTTTGGCTCCCCTTTTCCCCCAGTTTTATACTTCAAATAGTTCTTGTAAAGTAGGTCCATTCTTGGAGGAAGCGAACCAACCGAGGAGGGCCAAAAGTGATCCAACAAGTATCCACCATGGGACACCAAGGGCTAGTATCCAGTGTCATGCAATACATGCATGAAACCCTCATGGGAGGACTTAAAAAAATTGTGAATAACAGAGGAAATTGCATTCATGGAGGTGAGCTAGGGTATGCTTAGCTTCAGCTTGAACAGATCTGACTTTGGGATAACATTGAAAACTATGTCGACAGCCCTAGGTCCAACTAGGATGGACAAAGTGATTGAGCCATAAGGTTTAAGGCACATACCATCATGTGTATGGATGGTATATTTTTTTTCTTCATATTTTTCCTTTTGTAATGAGTTCAATACTAATGTCTCCTCAGTGATAAAATTCACATGAATCACGAGGTCTATCAAGACTTTTTTCACAATGTTACCATTGAAACGAGTGGGAATGTAGAGAGGTGAAGGTTTGTTGTTTAAGGGTAAATCTTGTGATGTAAATGTAATGTTCGGTGAACCAAGTGCAAGTGGAACAGTGGAAGTTACTGTGACCATATTGGCATAGGCCTCAGGTTGGGTAACATAATCAAAATGATAAATAATCATGTTAGCAGAGTGTGATGAAAATGGATCTGTGTATATCTGTAGTTTACTATTAGCTTTTGCCACTAATTTGTTAGCATTGTGTTTATTCCCATCGAGACAAATGGTACCATCCTCGATGCGGCCTTGCATTTCATGATACAACTATATACAATTTTTGGTATCATGTCCATTAACAGGATGGTACTAGAAATAAGTGTTCCCATCATACCAATTAGGATAGGGTTCTTTAATAGGCTTAAGGGCTGGAAAAGTTATGATCCTATCCTTCAACAATTTCTGTAAGATGGAGATATAATATTCTGATAACTTTGTGAACTTCTAGTTATGTTTGAGTTTGTTGTCATCAACAGCAGCTACTACATTCACAATGACCTTACCTTTTACAGAGATTGATCCAATGGATTTTCCCTCAGAATGAGAGTGGGAGGAGCATCCCCCAAATTGAACAATCATCTATTGGTACTCTCATAAGGCTACACACAAGTGCGCAAAAGAAGGGTATTTCATAAGGGAAAACTTCTCTTTCCAAGGCCTTTGTAAGTTTCCTATGAATATCTTTTGCACGTCAGATTTGAGCAATTGATACAAGATTTTTAAAAGGAGCGCTTGGTAACATGCTATGAAGTTAGTGATTTTTTCATTATCTCCTTGTTTACATTGAACAAGATTCGAAAAGGTCATCTTTGGCCCAATGTTTGCTTGGAACTATCTAAGGAATTGATTTACCAGTTGATCAAATGAGAACATAGAGTTGTTGGGAAAGGAACAATACCACTTGAGTGTTGTGCCCTTGAGGTATCAAGGAAAAAATTTAGCCATCAACGCATCGTGATGGAAGAAGTTAGTGCATAGGGCATTAAAGGCAGAAACATGTGTCTGTGGATCCCCCTTACCACCATACTTCTCAAATTTAGGGATCTCCATTCCTTGAGGGAAAGGAGTGTTCAAGATGGCAACCAACAATGGGCTATCTCAGAAGAAGGGTTGGAAGATAGGCTAGGCAAAGGCTTGGGAAAGACTCACCAACTGGCTCTATATATTACCCATATTCTAAAGAAGAGTGTTCAGAATAGGGTCATTAGAAGATAGAGGGCTAGAGGGACCTCCTCCAGAACCACTGACAAGGCCTCCTCCAAAGCCACCACCGGTGTGACCTCCACCAAAGCCACTGCCACCAGTAGGGCCTCCGTCAGAACCACCACCATGACCTTAATCGGGACCACCTCCATCGGCACCACCTCCACTACTGAATCCACCACCATTACCAAAGCCTCCACCACTAGAGGTGATAAGAGAAGTGAAGCTAAAGCCTAAGGGGACCCTGTTATCCTTGATAGTTTTAGGTTGTTCAGAGGCAGAAGGGATACTGATAGAAGGGACCACATCAACCATATACACAAATGTGGGAGGCATTGATACTCCTAACTATCCTTCACATTCTTCAAAAGTGTCTCCTTATGCAAACCTAGGGTTGTTTGAAGGAGCACATGCTTTAGTGAGACCAAGGAGGCTAGTCAGATGTTCAATTCTTGTTCGATCTTTACTCATCATATGTTTTAATTCACTAACAACCTGAGTGTCTCTAGCCATCTTCGGGTTTCTGTCCAAGTGGTTTTCTAAGTTTCCCAATCCCTTAATAAGGGTGGAAATGTATTCTATAGGAATTTGAATGGCCTCATGCTCATGCACTGATGATGGTGTAGGAGACATAGGGGGAGTGGGAACGTGATTAATTTTGACAGGAAATCCCATCTCGTTCCTTGACAACTATGCCTACGCAGCAAAACTAATGGTGGGAGTGAAGAAGAGACCCATAGAGAGACCAATTGAGACCTTTGTCCTTTCCATCAGGAGGTTTCATATACTTCTCCTAATGATATACCCAAAATTTGTGGACTGGGTCATGATGCTCATAAACTTTCACAACACTCAGGAACACAATAGTCGCAAAGTACATGAGAGAGATCTGAACACCAACAGACGAACGGACGTTGGTTCAGGTTGGGTTCACCAAAAATGTAAGAGAGGGGGACCACCATTTGCAAGACCCCACGTCACACATGGTCAAGATGGAAGAGGCTACCCTAACTTACCTCAGCTAAATGTAATGTAAGGAAATGCGAGGAGAGAGTAACAAGGACCGTGAGGCCTCTCAATTACTTTGCAAACCCAAAACACCGGAAAGGGCTAGGCGAGCCAATTTTTAGGTCTAATTATGTGCCTTAGGAGAATGTTGGGGTGGTTGTATAGGGGCCTGCCTCAGTTAGACCCCCGTTTAGGTGTTTCCACCTCCATAGATAGCCAAGGAAATGAGATTAAGGAAATAATGTAGTAAAGATCAAAGAATCACTACAAAACAATGTTATGCTACTCAACCAAGTGATAGAGGAGAGGAGAGGGAAGCTTACCACATCCACCAAGAGAACTCAAGGCTGCTTGGGGGTGAATATGAGAGTACTCGAGCCTCTACTGCAATGGCGTGGTCCCAAACTTTCTCTACCGAAGTGATGGAGTGTTTCTTTGGCTACAATGGAATGCTTGGAATGCTATTTGAACCTTGAAGTGGATGCAAAAAGAGTGTGTTGAAGCTTATGGAGTGAGTGTAGAAGATTGTGAATGAAGTGAAGAAGTTAGAATGCATGTTGAAGGGATGAATTTGAAGGAGGATTGGAGAAAAACAACCATATTCAGGTTGGTTGGCAGAATGGGGCATTACAAATTCACCTCCAATGAGAAGATTAACGCCTCTACAATTTCTCAGCCACAGGAATCTTCTAAGGACATAAGCACACCACGTGAACGTCTATGCATCGCACGGGAATCCCCAATAGAAACACCTCCACCAATGCTCAAAATAGGCACCAAGTGGGATGAAACCAATGGGATTAGGTGGAATTAAGCCTCTAAACTTGGTTTTCTAAAGTGGATAAAGGAAAAAATGGGATTTTCACATGGGGTGCAAATTCACTCTTATACATCAAGCATAAATCAAGCACTTTGGAGCATCCATTGACACAAATTCAAATTTTCTTCAATAAGGGTTTGGTAAGTTGATAGCATTTGCATGTTATTTATTTATCATTCTCTTTCATTTCACTATTTAATTAACGTTTTTATTACCAAAGTGGGGTTTGACCAAGGCAAATCCCTATTTTCTAACCCTCAACCATTTTCCCCCTCTTGCATGTGTGTTTGTAGACCTTTGTATGTATATTTTACAAGCATTTAGGTTTTGAAGAGTGGTCAACAAGTCAAATATGTGCTTCAAGTCAAATCAACCATATTTCAAGCTTGGAGAAGGTATTCTATCTGTTTCTCGCAGAATTGACTTCAACAACCCAACAAGCAGATATCTTCAAATCTAGTGTTGCAGAGTTGTCTCTTGATTTCTCAAAATTTTGGGAGAGAACTAATTTTCCACCAATGGAAAATGAGTCCCACCTTAAGGCTAGAAATCTAAGTTTTGTCATATTCCAGATCCTAACACTTAGAAATTGGTTCCCAGCAGTTTTCATCAGAAGTAGGACTAATTCGCCACCCTGGGAAAATGAGTCCCACTAGTGAATTTTTGTGATTCCTGATAGCATCCAAAACATTCCAAAATCTTCATCAGACCTCTAGGTGCACATTGATTCAACTCATTTCTTTATGTTCTGCATTCATTCATTATTTACTTATTATTTACATATCACATTGTGTTTTCCAACATAGCATAATTCTTAGGTTTTGCATTCATAATCAGTCATTTAGATCACTTCATTTAGGAATAATAAAATCCTACATTGCATAATTTGAATGAAACTAGCTAGCATTTTTGGCCCTACTCTCTCCTTTTAGGTGAAAAGCCCTAGAAGAGTTAGAGTATTGTGGGGTACCAAAAATTTATCGTTCATTTTGGTGAACCTGCATTATTGAACACTTTTCATTCCTTATTTCATTTGCATTTTGCATCCTAGATTACATTTTCATTAGCATTCAATTAGGGTATTGTTTTGTTTTTGCATCCTAGGGATTCTTAATTTGCATTAGTGAAAGACTCATTTAGAGTTCATTTTTGCATTGCATATCATTGAAAAAACTATAAATTTGAATTTGCATCCTTCATTGCAATCTAAAAAACATTTAAAACACATTTAAATTTCTGAAAAACACAAAAAAATCTCATACTAGGACTCATTCGCCACCCTGGGAAAATTAGTCCACCTACACTTTTTAAACAAGCATTTCTGGCATTTTTTGGCATTTTTTTGCATTTTTGTTTTATGTAGTTACTTCTCTATTATAGTTAGTAGAATTTCTATTATTTACATTTAGAACTCCTAGATTTCATTACATTTTCATCCACCCTATCTTTTTTGGTATTTATATGAGTGTTTGGTGCCCCATTGATAATACCTTAGTGATACAAATATCTAGACTCATGGCCTCCTGCGATAGCACTTTCGTTGTGGACCTTGGGATCTCAAGAGATCCTACTCCTAGTATGGACAATGGTGCATTAGGCATGGACAATACCACTTCTATGCCTTCCCCTTTCTATCCAATGAATGTTGACACACAAAAAAACTCCATCCTGCAAGAAAAGGTCATTAATATTCATGAGGATTTTGCACACTTACAACAAGACTTTTCCCTTGAAAACAATTCCACCATTTCCATACCCACGATAGAAAACCTTCATCGTTTGATTGAAACTGATGATGGATCACAAGTTATGAAAATAATTTATGAGATTTACAATAATCATGCTTCTTCTAATTATCAATCCGCATTCTTGTAAGCCAAGGAGGACCTCACATTCCTCCCCCTTCAACCATAGCACCTATACCAACTTATACTGCTCTTCATGTTACAACAACTATGCAACAAGTTAGTCATGTGGCTCCTTATTTTGTAATTCCAACTAGCATTCCTAGTTCTCTTGTGGCATCGCAAGTCCCTTCCACTACCTTCATCCCTCTTAGTGTTCCTTTCACTTATCCTCACATTACATACACTCCATCGCCATTTTCTTTTCCACCTCAAACCACCTACTCAGATCCCATCATTACACAACTCCTTAATATTGTTTCCTCCATGCAACAACAAATTTCCACCATTATCCAAGGTCAAAATGCTCCACCCACATATCATGTTCGTAGCAACCCCTTATCCTTAGAAATATTATGCACACAAATGCCACAAGGGATAGAAATTCCTAGTTTTGAGAAATACGAAGGTAAAGGATACCCTATCAAACATGTCAATGCTTATATAGCTTTTTGCAATGATTTTTTCCTTGATGATAAACTCTTAGCTAAACTTTTCCCTAGGACCCTAAAACATATTGCATTGGAGTGGTTTTCCAACTTTCCTAATCATTCTATCCGATCATTTAATGAGCTTGTGGATGCCTTCATAAGTCACTTCCAAATCCATATGACCCCTAAAAAGATAGTGGCTAACCTAATGTGTTGTAGACAAAATTCCATTGATGAGAAATTCACGGATTTTATTTCACGGTATTAGTCATTGTATGCTCAAGTGGATGTCAAAATTCCTAATTCACATATGTAGAAGATATTTATCAAAAACATACACACAAACCTTCAAGATAAGTTAACTAGGATGAAATTCCCTTCATTCATGCACTTATGTACAACCCTATGTGAATACCATAACTCAATTTCAAGTCATGATTCAAAATCCCCTTCTAACCGAGCTGAAAAGCCTGAGCACAACAATCAAACCAACAATCAAAATTTTCACAAACCAAATAGAAGATTTTACAATTCAATCCACCTCCTCAACCACAACCAAACCCACCTATTCCAAGTCATGTGGTAGTTGTTAAAATAGTGGTGCCTTATACCTATTAGGAATCGAAGAGACAATTTACTCCCTTACCTGATACCCTTCATAATACAATGAACCGATTGCTCTAGCAACAAATTATCACTTTTCCTACCATCAAACCACTTGATACCACCAAACCTTTACCACCCACCTTTAAACCTAATGCATATTTCCATTTTCATTGCCAAAATGGTCATGAAATTGAACAATGTAAGCATCTAAAACATTTAGTTCAAGACCTCATTGATTCGGGCCATTTATCCATTGCGGTTGTTAATGATCAAGGAAATAAGTATGTTGCACCTCATAACCATAATTTACAAATCTTTACCAATCCAATGCCTAAACATAATGTTTCATTTTTCAAGGCTAGTGAACCTTCAAACCCTCAAGTCATGAACGTTGATACAAATAGAGAAGATGATATAACTCAAATGTTACCCAAGTTAATCCTATGGATGAACTTGTGGGTGCGATAGACGTTATCCCTAATAAGGGCCCAACTAAAAAAACTCTTGTTATCACTTTTTCTTCTAAATATATACTTCAAAAAATTCTTGATGGTCCTCTTTACATATTCGGAAGAATCTATGATAAGCCCACCAATGGGATATTAATAGATCCCGCCTGTGGTGAGAATGTGATCACGGAAAAATTTCTAGTATTACACGATCTATACCAAGATGATTATAACAAACCAACTACATGGATTAAAACACATATTGGTTTTGTGTGCCCTATGATCAGATCGATCGTACTCCCCTTACAAATAGGACCCAAAACTTTGGAGGTAATATTTTCAATTATTCCATAACCGGATCAATTTCATTTGTGGCTAAGCCACCCTTGGCTTCATTCAATGAAAGTGGTCCCATAAGTGGTTCACAAATGTTTGAAGTTTCCACATGACAATGAAATATTTACCATACACCATAGTGGCTTTCATCCATTATTGTCTAAAGGTACTTTTTCCTTAGAAGCCTTTTGGCCTGCACCTATGGAACCCATCACCCCCCATAAAGATTTATTTTTTATAACGTATCAAAAGTTCAAAGCCAAATGCATAGCCGAGTTGTCTCTTCGTAACATGTCCCTATCAACTTTCACTCCTCCTATCCTAGATGAAACCATGCTTCAACCTAAGTCCAACATTGAACAAACCATACAACCTCATGAACAACCACCCTTACACACTTCCCCGCCATCGTTTAAATGACCAAGAGAAAGTGAAACCAATCCTGTCATACCCACTGCATTAAATAAGTGTATAAAGCTAAAGAGAAAGTGATTGACCCATCCTCTTCATTTTCTTTTTTTCTTCCCCCTTCAGAAGAGAACAAACCTATGATGACTCAATCCGCTCTTACACCTCAACAACTTCAAAATAGAATTAAATGAAATTGTGGTGCTAGAGAGTGTAGGTGTCATCATCGCATCCTCGCTTATCAGTCACCAATGGAAGAAAATAAAGAAAACCAACCTCTACCTTTAAAAAAAGAAATAGATGATCACCCTCCTTCTCTTGACCCACCACAAGATATTCCAGTCCAACCTTCACAAAAAAATGAACAAATCCAATAACCACAACTTTTAATACATCCTTCCTTGGAAATAATTCTTCGTCCTCCTATCATAATCAATCTCGATGATGATGATGATGAGGAGATCACAAAAATAGATGAAGAAGTGCATAATGATTTAAACTCTTTATTTTCATCTACCACAAGCTTAAATGATAAATCTTCTCAACCAAGTGAGGAACCTAGTACGTCTCCTATTTCGGAACTTGTAATTCTTCCTTTGGATAGTCAACTTCCCTCACAATATACTGAACATGATTGGGAGGTAGATGACTTGTTAGATGGTTGACTTTCATTTTCCTTACTAGCCCTCTTGCATTTATTTTCTTTTCACTTCCCATTTTAGTTTGTTTGTATGTGTGTATTGTGTTCCCCTGTATCATGTGTTTGATGTTTTCTCTCTCATCGTAAACTTCTTCTATTTTTACCTCTCTTCTTCTATATGTCATACATTTCCTTTTTCACTATTGTTTTGTGTTCTTTTTTTGGGGATGACACAAAGCATTGAGAGACCCTATGTCTCTTCCATGTTGACCCAAAACATCCTTTCTTTTCCTTTTCCTTTTTATCTTTTTCTTGTGATTTTCCTTTTGGGGATGATGCAAGGCATTGAGATCAAAACGTCTCCTTCATATTAAGCCAAAATATTTTTCTTTATTTTTTATTTTCGTTTGTGTTTTCCTTTTAGGCATGATGTAAGGTATTGAGACTGAAATGTCTCCTTCATGTTAACCCAGAATATTTTTCTTTTCTTTTGTCTTTTTCATTTTCTTTTTTCTTGTGTTTTCCTTTTGAGGATGATGCAAAGCATTGAGACTGCAATGTCTCTTCCATGTTGACCCAAAATAGACTTTATTTTTCCTTTTTTTTTCACTCTCTTTGTGTCATTCTTCTAGTTCTATGTGCTTTGGGGAATGATGAAAGTTTAGAGCTCTTGAACATAAAAAACATTGCAGCAACGAACATACTAACCCTAAATCCATAGATCCCTTATGTGTTTGGTGTGTTTTTTTTGGGGAGAAACCTCCTTTTTCTTTTTTCTTCCTTTTCATGTACATGATGCAGCCTGACTCAAAAACATATGACTTAGCATAGGCACTTTTCGAGTTGGCTCTCACATCTTGTTTTCCTTTTGCATTTTTCCTTTTCTAATTTAAAGTAATTTCTCACAGAACGATGTGTAGCAATTCCTTTAAAGTGGGGGGAATACATTACCATTAATCCATTTTCATTCTTGATTCCTAGTGTAGCCTTGTAGTTCATATGAAGCATTTGTTACTTTGTGGGTGAAATTGGGTTTGATGTCCTTCATAAGTGTGATCTATCTTAGCATATTACATTCCTCGTGGTGGCTTGATGTGATGCACTACATCCCCTAAGTTTTGAATATTTTATTCTCTAATTGGTCCTCTCTTGGAGACATTAGACACAATGTTCCCTAAGTAGTAGACCTTGCATGAACTTAACAAAAATCCTTTGGACATCTTTTCACATTTTGCATTTTACATTTTTACATTTTGCATTTTTTCCACCTTACATAATGTAGCTTGCATGTATGTGGTACTTTCCTCTTTGTTCATGAGTTATAAGCATAAGAATATTTTCTTGTCTCATGAAGCATGAATTGACATTTTCCTTCATGGCACCTTGTTAAAGTTATCAGGAGATATAACTTTGATATGGTTGAGCAGGAAGCCCACTCAACAACATGACTTTCCCCTTAGTCACCTTTGTGTTTGTGAGTGGATACCAACTAGCGTATGTATCTCAAATTTTGGGCCTTCTAAACTAGTGGACCACCATAAGTTCTATCACCCCAAAGTGGATATGCATTCTCTTTTTCAAACAGTCAGCCCAAATCTAATCCACAACTAGTTGGACAGACAATTGAAGCTTCATCCCACTCTCTCTTTTCAAAACTCAAGTGTTCCTTTTTCCTTATGCTTAGTTTGCCATGGGATCTTCATCCTAGGGGCTTGATCATCCCTCTTGATTGTTGTCATTCCATCTTGCTAATGTAAGTACATTGGAACCCTCCTCTCGATGTTCATGGCTACTTTAGTGTGAGTTTGAAGAAAGTTCATCCTTTCGCTAAAGTGGGGGCTAAATTCACTATAGAAAATGGACCCTTGTCATTTTGAAGGTCTTTTAGGCCTTGCTTCACATTTTTGGGTCTATTTTGCTTTGATTTATTGATGTAATATGGCTTGAACTTGCATATTTAGGTACTAAAATTCAAATAATAATGTCTTGTGAAGTGTTGTAAAACATTTATACACTCTTCTAGACTCTATTCATTACAATTCACCAAAAAATTACCTTTTCATCACTTATGAAGTCCTATTTTGAAGTGTTGTAAAGTCTTGTAACAAGATTTCACGCTTTTCTAGGCATAACTTCACTATTTACACCTTTCTTCTATTTTATATTACCCCTTATGCCCTTATAAGCCTTAATTAAGTGCATTTTTTAATGTAAACTTGAAAAATAATATTAAATGTGACTTAATTCTTGACACCCATTTCCAGGTCCTAGGTGGGACCCATTCACCATGGGTGACAAATAAGTCCCCCTTGGCTCCAAACTCAAAATATTTTAAATTTCCTTTTGGGTTTTTATTCAAAATCACTTGATTTCAGCCTATCATGAGGTATTAATGGGTTACTAAATCACAAGTAGGTATAAGTAACTTTTTTTACATCCATTTCAACCGTAATTCATCAAGTTCACTTATTCACTCATTCACTCAAGCATTCAAGCACTTTGGAGCATCCATTGACACAACTTTAGATTTTCTTCAATAAGGGTTTGGTAAGTTGATAGCATTTGCATGTTATTTGTTTATCATTCTCTTTCATTTCACTATTTCATTAAGGGTTTGATTACCAAAGTGGGGTTTGACCAAGGAAAACCCCTATTTGCTAACCCTCAACCATTTTTTCCCTCTTGCATGTGTTTTTGTAGACCTTTGTATGCAAATTTTACAAGCATTTACATTTTGAAGAGTGGTCAACAAGTCAAATAGGTGTTTCAAGTCAAATCAACCATATTTCAATCTTGGAGAAGGTATTATGTCCATTTCCTACAGAATTGACTTTAGAAACCCAACAAGCAAATATCCTCAGATCTGGTGTTGCAGAGTTTTCTCCTGATTTCTCATAATTTTGGGAGAGGACTGATTTTCCACTAGTGGCGAATGAGTCCCACCTTAAGGCTAGAAATCTAAGTTTTTTCAGATTCTAGATCCTGACACTTAGAAACTAGTTCCCAATGGTTTTCATCAGAAGCAAGACTAATTCACCACCCTGGGTGAATGAGTCCCACTAGTGAATTTTTCTGATTCTTGACAGCATCCAACACATTCCAAAATATTCATCAAAGCTCCAAGTGAACACTGATTCAGCTCATTTCTTTTTGTTATGCATTTATTCATTCTTTACTCATTATTTGCATATTACATTGTGTTTTCCAATATAGCATAATTCTTAGGTTTTTCATTCATAATCAATCATTTAGATCACTTAATTGCATTTAAATCATAATTTTTTAGGCATAATAACATCCTACATTGCATAATTTGAATGAACCTAGCTAGCATTTTTGGCCCTACTCTCCCCTTTTAGGTGAGAAACCCTAGAAGAGTTAGGGAGTCTTGTGTGGTACCAAAAATATACGGTTCACAACCTTAGGTGAATCGTCATCTTTACCCAATTTGCATCTAGTCACCATAGGATTAATTACCAGTTTGGAACCATCCATCCCAAACTTCTTCAAAATATATCTCTCATACTTAGACTGTGAAATGAAAATTCTCTTCTCTGTTTGATTAATCTCTAGCCCAAGAAAGAAATTCATTTCCCAAAACATAGACATTTCAATTTCTTTTTGCATCTCTTCCACAAACCTCTTGCACATATTTTAATTTCCTCCAAAGATAATGTGATCAACATAGACTACTATAATCAAGATTCTATCATTTCCAATATTAAAGTATAATTTACTATGATCTGTCGTACCTTTATTAAAACCTTGTTAAATCAAATACCTGTCTAACCTTGCATACCATTCTCTAGTATCTTGCTTCAACCCTATGAACCCCAATCCTAAACCTACACAAGCATAGCAAACAAACACAATATTAGATCCATATGCAAGTTAGAACTAACATTCCCCATGCAATTCATCTATAATGCTCAAAATAGGAAAGAAATGAAGAACAAAACAAGAAAAGCTATTAAATATTATTTAAGCATGTAAACTTTCAATCCCATGAGGGAATTGATAAAAAATTGATGTGGAAATTGGCTCTTTCCCAACTCCTTTGCAAGCTTGATGAAGATTGATCCACTTGATGATGAAGAACAATCAGCTTCCTTGATGAAATCTGCAATAACCTAGCTATGATGATGGAAAAATGCTATGGAAATGCATGAATTTTCTCTAAATATGAAGATAGTAAATTTTCTCTACATTTTGGATCCAAAATGAGAAGAGCCTTCTATAAATAGAAGAACAAGATGGAAGAATGAGTAAAATGGAGGAATGTGGGATCATTCAACATCTAATGCCTAAATGCCACTTTTCAAGATGTGAATGGATGAAGAATGAGCACATTTTGGTGAATGTGCACAATAAATGATATTAGGTGGAACTTCAAATTTATGAAGTGGCATGTTGGAGGGAGAAAATAATGACTTAAATTCCACTTGGCTCAATGCACAAGGACATGTAAGAGGAGTTAAATGCTTTGTTGGAAGGACAAATCCCATTTGGAGGGGATTTCAAATTTGGAGGAATATTCCCTTTTGATACCATGTTGAAAGTAATTAGGAGATTTATTAAATCAAAAGAAATGATTTATTAAGAAAGTGGAAAAATCTAGAGAATTTAGGGGTTAATATTAATTTAATCAAGATTTGATTAAATTAAAAGGAGATTAGTTGATGTGACAAATTGATTTATATTTTTGGATTGATTTAAATCAAAGTTGAGAGGAATATGATTTAGATTTAATCAAATAAAGATTTTGATTTATTTAATTAAAGAGGGATAATCTTAGATTAAATTAAATAAGGTTTAATTTATTTAACTTAGTAGAAATGACTTTAGAAATTTAATAAAATAAAGTGGATTGTTTAATTAAATAGAGACTATAGGGTTAATTAAATAAGATTGATTTATTTAATTAATAGGAGATAACTTAATTAGATAAATTTGATTTATTTAATCAAGGGATGAAAGGTGATGAATTTAATCAAATAAGGGCTATCTGATTAAATGACTAGGAAAGAAGATGATTCAGGATGAAACGGTGTTATTAATCAAGATGAAGTGTGACTAGTACATTTTTCCCCTCTTTGAAGCAAAGTACTTGCTGCATTGATTCGAAGAATAACCTATCTCTATCAAAATTCCAAAAAAAAATATTTTCAAATTTTTCCCCACTACTTCCCCAACAAGAAGAAACATGTCGATATACTACCCTCTCAAGAGATCGGACAAAATTTTTGGGTTTTTGGGTGATCTCAAGGAAAAAGAGGACAAGTTGCCCGATGGGTCCAAAAAGGCTCCAAGATGCCAAAAACGTGCAAAATGTGGAAGAAAAAGATGCAAAATAGCCTTCAATTGGGAGAAAATGGGATCGGGGGTCCAAAACCCTAGTTGGATGGCTAAACAGGGTCAAAAAACCCTAACTTTTAGGCTTAAAATAGGCCTCAAGGGGCCACTTCAAATTCATTTGCACACATAGCCTTTTAGAGATTTCTACAATTTGAGCCCTAAGGACTGATCAAGATGGCACAATTCATGTTTCCACGACACATTTTTGAGTGCATGTGAGTGTACCAAAGGCTTCCTGGCATAGGACTAGTGGTATGTCGTCTTGTCCCGACCTTTTTTTTTTTTTTTGACCACATTTATTAGTGTCTAGGAGACAACAAAGTCAAGAAGTGTTATATAGCGCCGCTGAAAAGCTTAATTTTTTGTTGCACGGGCCTAAATTTCACCATAGATGCACATAGTGTTGCGATGACAGAGTTTTAAAATTAGGGTTTTCATGCAAACTACGTCGCATATGCACATAGCGCTATGGTGGTCTTCTTTGAAATTTAGGGTTAGGGGTCAAACTAGGCTGCTTTCAAACTGTGCCATGATGGTAGAGTTAGGAACTTTTAGGCTCTTATCAGTGCCATATAGCACCACTTATCTATTCAAACTATGACACGTGTAAATAGCGACGCATATGCTGATTTGGTTGAATGAACTTTAAACAGGATCATGATTTTTTTATGAAACTTGACATGGTGACCTTCCTGATGTAGGAGGACATGGAGCTAGTCCATTCATGAGAGCATAGGTCATCCATCTTGGCCAGATTGACTCAGGATCCCCCATTGGATGAGGTACTCCAGGAGAACCTAGTGGAAATTGGCCTATGGTACATTACTTATGCACCTCTTGTTCAGACACACTTAGGGATGATGACAGCACTGGTGGAGCACTGGCACAGTAAAACATCCTCATTCCACCTCCCCATAGGCGAGGCCACAATGACCCTGGAGGACATGTGGTGCATTCTACATTTTTTGATCCATGGAGAGAGAGTCATCTATGATGTGGAGGTCAGCAGGGAAACCTATTACGATATCATGGGCATGGACGATATTATTTTTTTAGAGGGCTAGATCAAGCTCAAGCAGTACAAGCATGTGGTACTACCTTTCAGATTGATAGTAGCTACAATTATTTCGAGACTCATGGCACCAAATCGATGCAGGTGATACTTCAACCTAAGATGGGGGCTTGCTTGGGAGTGGATGCTCTGATGAAGGAAGTGCTTCACCTGGGGACCAGTGATATTGGCCTTGTTGTACCATGATCTTCAAGAGTTTGCACACTACAATAGCAATTCCATTGGCTCAAGAGTCACCCTACTACATATTTGGGCCTGGGAGCACATTGCAGTGCCTCGCCTTGTGAGAGTCGTTCCTGATGACATGGAGCCGAATGACCCAATCATCTGGAGATACAGAGGCAGATTGTCTTTTTCACACATAGGAGTAGCAGGTATTCATCACTGGTGGCAAGTCATCGATGAGATGATAGTTTTCACTTGGAGGCCCTATCTTGGGATGTTAGCTTGGTATGATGATGTAAAAAAACTATTTTTTCTAGGAAATCAACTAATGTAGGGTAGGGAGCATACCATGATTGAGAGGTATTTTCCTAATAGATTGGCCTGACAGTTCGAAGACACATAGGACCAACTCGATGACTAGTACATGGCCATCTTTGCATATACTACAAGGGAGATGACACAGGGTTAGATGATCCCTATAGTAGATGAAGTACAGAGCTTTATGTAGCTAGTGGCTAGGCCATGGCCTTATGATCAGGGATAGGCAGACTTGGGGACCACACAAGCATATAGAGATTGGTTATGTCCTCCAGTTCAATTGACAGTTCTAGGTGCATATATTTTGAGGAGATGGAGAGGACGAGGTGTAGGGCATAGGCGGGGCCGAGCAGGCAAGGGAGATGGCAAAGAAGATGGAGATAGTGATGGAGGAAAAGGGGGAGGTTGACAACCTCCATACCAGCCACACCAACACCACGATTAGAGGGGGCCTAGATATTAGGGGGCATCAAGATCATCCCAAGGATGGGGATAGGAAAGACCAAGATAGGCTGAGGACACTACCCAAAGATGGTCATCGGGACTAGCCACCCATCTGGCCACCACTGTAGCCTGATCTGAGGGATGGGTAGATATTACTATTGTAGGCACAAGATGCCACCTTGACGGATGAGCGAGATCAAGCTCATGCAGACCAGGACTAGGCCATCCAATAGAGACAGGCTACAAAGCTCAAGGTTGCACAAGAGATGGCCACTGACAGTAGCTTGAGAGCATGGCTACATCCTCCTCCTAGAGTTCAGTGTCATTACAAACATATAGGGAGGTAGTTTGAGAGGCTGATTATTACATAGTGCACTAGCATCAGGCCATGCCCCAAGCATCTTGGGTCCTATATTTTTCACAGCCGATAGGGTACCAGCCTCCAAAGGATCATGGAGAGAGATAGGCCAATGAGGGTGAGGGAAGCTAGTAGGGATAGCTCACTTTTTGATCAAAGATAGTATTCTTTTTTTTTGCAATCCATGGGCTTTTTTTTGATAGCCCCATGGGAAATTTGTATGATATTGATTGATATACACACTTGATCCTAATTTTGTACCATGACAGTGTATTTTATTTTGATGATATATATGAGATGATATGAGATGATTCACTCGATATGATGATATGTTCTATTCTATTTTATGCATGATGAGATATTCTTACTTTCTATATGTGATGGTTTATATATGATCCAATGATTCTATCTTATGTGATGTATGATGTGATGTAGTGATTTATGGATGCATTTCTTTTTCAATATCTTTCCTTATGTATTTTTAATGGTGATGTATGCAAATATTTTAGACTGACAAATCTATATTATGCACCTAATGGATGATGATGATAAAATGTATGAGATACAATCTTTTTCTTTTTCATTATCTTCCTCATGTATGATATGGTGATGCATTTATGATATGATGATGATGCATAATGATATGATGTACATGGTATGAATGGATGGTATATATATGATGTTATATGATTTTTTAATGGATGTAAATGAGTTGTATTATGATGCAATGGATTTTTTGATGATGCATATGATATGAGTTGATGATTCCTATGTGATGGTTCCCTTTATGTTTATGCAATGAATGCAAATGTCTAATTTATGAGATGCTTAGAATAACCAATCTATATTAAATGCGATGATGAAATGCAATGCATGTGGTAAGATTAATGCTTTCCATATGATATGATATGCAATGTATTATGTTGATGGTTTGTGGATGTAGGATAGATGCAATGGTGATGATTTGAGATTAGCTATCATGGTACCATGTTAGCGCAGAAAGAAGATAGAAGAAATCAAGAGACTCCAACAAGTCAAAAGATGATGATGACAATGATGATGATGATGATGATGCTTTGCTTACCAAGGATTTGGATTTTAAAAGGTCCAATTACCTTATGTTTGATAATACACATAGGCACGATACATCAAGGTATAAAGAACCAGGATGGTGTTGCACCTAGTGTGATGGACTTTGACTCAACAATTTGATAGGAGTACTCCTGTTCACACCTGGCATACAAAACCTTGTTCAAAATGCAGTTTAGATATTCTAAACATCTTGAACCAAAACATAGAAAGGAAAGCCTTCTTATGTGGTCAACAAGACACCTAAAATAACCTCCCTACAAACTAAACAAAGCACGCATGACCAAGTTATATTACAAGAATATCCAACAAGCATAATAGATAAAAATATAATGATTGTTTCCCCACTCCTTCTCTCTAAATCCTTTTTTTTGGACATCATCAAGAGGTCATTGGAATGAGTGCAAATAAGATAATTCAAAAGACAAAGATAAAGAAAATAAACAAGCTAATGTTCTTCAATATTGCTAGCCAAGACTAAACTATGGTGATGCCTGATGTTGATGTCCATTGTAGGAAGGATGCATCCTAGGACATGATGATATCAAATGATTGATTTGGGACTGATTGGATGATAGGATATTGACACAAATATTTGACCAACTTGTTTACTTACAGACCTAGACTTGAGACTTTGACATTTGAGTTTTCACTTTTGAACCTACTAGACTTGTTTCAGATTGTTTCACCAAAGGTTGAGGATGATGATTGATTTATTATGAGTGGTGTTTATTTTGGGTGAAATCAAGATGATGTGGTTGGATTTTTCAAATATTTGGATGTTTTTGATTTTTTTGAAATGTTTTGAGGTTGTTTTGGTATATTTTGAGATTTTTCAAATGTTTTAATTTTCAAATTTTTTGAGGTTTTCTCAGATTTTGACCAAGATACTAACTTAGAGACCTATCCTAGGGGCCTCAGGGGCTGATCAAAGATTATCCTTCCCTACGTTATACATGCAGAGACCACATAGTTCGACTAACAAAGACTTGATTATTGATGAGATATGAACAAATCAACTACCAGTTTATTATGACGGACTCCTAAAGGACTAACGTAAGTGTCTCGGGGGATGATCAAAGATCAACCTTTCCTACGTTCAAATCTTAGAGACCCGTAGTTCTACTAGACAACTCTTTTTTTGACTTTTTGACTAACCTTTTGACATGTTTTAGGATTTTGATATGTTTTGGATGTTTTGAATTTTCTAATTTTATGAAAGTTTTTAGATTTTTTTAATTTTTTGGATGTTTTTGGATTTTTTATTTTAGGAAGACTTCAAGGATATACATGAATCTAATCCGATGCAAGAACATCCCCCAGTGCAATGCAGTAGACTAATCCAATAAAGGTAGGATAAACTAACTTTGAGGATGGGTCGAGTAGTACTAGGAGGGATCATGAGGTGAACACAAGACCAAGCTATGGTGCAGATGTGGACGGATGATGGATGCAAGAACATCCCCCAGTGCAATGCAGTAGACTAATCCAATAAAGGTAGGATAAACTAACTTTGAGGATGGGTCGAGTAGTACTAGGAGGGATCATGAGGCGAACACAAGACCAAGCTATGGTGCAGATGTGGACGGACGATGGATGGAAATATAGAATGCGATGGATGATGGAAGTATAATGGATGATAAAATAATAATGGATGGATGATGCAGAACAAGTTATGAAGATCTGGGTGGATGGAAAGTGCTTATTTACACAAGGCACCTATTTTCCAGGTTTTCACCTATAGACATGCAAAATTAACCTTCTGCATTTGATCAGGATCATTCATCAACTGAACTAGATGTCGCATTAGATCCATTCATCATCTTCATCCATTCATTTAAATAATCTCATTGCCTAAGGTTATTTATTATCATCAATCTTTTAATAAATCAAAAATCCATTTAAATCAAATCCTAAATCATATTCCATCATTTTTTGATTTAAATAAATCAAATATCAAAGTCTTAAAGGTCAACTCACCTAATCAGCATAATCATCATCTATTTAATCTAAACCTGATTAAATATTAATCCCATCCCACTTGCATTCTCTAGATATCTCCACTTGCACAATAAATCAATTTTATTGATTTATTAAAAAAGCTTCATTTTCCCTCAACATGACAAGTCAAACATGGCATTTATTGCTCTTTTTTCTTGTCCCCCATTCAAAATTTATTGCAAATTTGAATTCAAATTTTCCCTCTCATGGGCACTCTTCCCAAATATTGCACAATCATTGACCATTCACCACTTGACAAGTGTCATCTTCTCATTGGAGGATCTTTAGTCCCACATTCACCATCTTGGCCAATCTCTCATCAACAAAATCTATAAAATAAGGCCTTCATTCTCATTCATGGATCCACAATTTTATGCAAGGTTACTCTCTTGGTTTGAGAAATAATCTTGTTCATCATCTCCATTTGCATTTCATCATTTTAGCTATTAATCAAGGATTGGGAAAGGGTCACTAGCACATGTGACACCAATCCACTATGGAATAGGTAACTTGCTTTTGTTTTCATAATGCTTTAGTCTTTCTATTATCATTTGTTGCATTTTTGAAAGCATTTGCAATGTATTTCATAGGAGTTTACTTTGAAGGATTTGTAGGTACTAACCCTTGTTTGAAGTTAGTGTTTGCAGATTTTGAAAAGCATGCTCACATTTGGTGCTAGAAGGAGGGCCGATTTGATTAGTGTAAAGTTTTTGTTTGTGTTCAAATAAACTCCAAGCATTGTGTGACCTGTCAAATCTTTGTTTTTGTTCATAGATAAAGCAAAGGTGGATGTTAATGTATCGGTTCAGTGCGTGTTCATTATGCTTTGTGTTATTTACATTAATCTTTGCATTGGGTAGGAAAGAAAAGTATTTGTCTTTGTGCAAATAAACTTAAAGCTTTGTGTCTTTTCAATCTGTATCTTTGGATGAATTTTTTGTTTTACACATAAGATTCCCTGTTTTAACTACCTCCACATTAGTGTGCTTTTGTTATTGTTACGAATATTAATATCCCTACATTTTCCAAGCAATATCATTTATTAACATTTTTTGATATGATTATAGCGTGGATTCAAATCAAAATCATACCAAATTTTCTGATAGATATACGCAGGCCGAGATTCTGTTATGTAGGTCAGTCGCTCGATGTCTAGTGAGCAATGGAAAATTTCATAGACGACTTCGCTATCCAAAAGCACAGAGATATCCATGTGCTCTAGAAGTTAGTCTCTGGAAAGCACACTATTGTAGGCCTCAGCCACGAACGCCGAAACTTGCGGTGAAGGATACATAGTGAATCCAAGCTTGGATTTTTTTTGCCATAGTCCACAGGAAAGTGCTCAAAAGAAGTGAATCTAGTGCAGATCCAGTCCCTCTGCCCACTGCCCAGAGACCTGTGCAACTATCCGCAAACTTCCTGATGTAGTCCAAGCAAAGATCCATGATCTCTTTGCCGATGGAGGAATACCCACATGCAAAGTTGCTGGCCGCATCTTCATCACTGTTGATAAGCTGCTCCGAGTGAAATAGCTGACAGTACAGTCCAATGCACACCTCATCTATAACAGTGGGTTCTAGATCTATGAATACAGCCTGAGGAACATGTTTTCTAGCACCTCTCTTGCTGAAAAACATATTGAAAGTGTCCTCTCCGCCTCCAACGGTTTTATCACTGGTTTGTTATCATTTTTGTTGCCTTTCAAATCTGTGAATTATGCCCACACTACAATTATTTCCTTTCATGTGATCACATGATATTTCTTAAACGTCTTTCAATAAATCTTTGCGCAAGCATTAAAGAATTCAGCTTTACACCTACCAAACGCATTTGCTTGAAAGTATTGCAATTTAGTATGCCTTCTTTAGATCTGCCAGAAGTGAATCTATCTTTTATCTGACATCACATCATCATCGGTGCATTGTAATTATTTCATTCTGCTAGCCAACATCACCACACAGGAGCTCATTTATGGTAGTGTCACTTTTGCAAACTGCTTGTGTTAACGTATTGCGCACTGCATTGACTTTTATAACAGAGAAGGAGATTTGAAAACTATGAATCAGGGTGTAGTCTATTGCTAGTAGAACACCATACTTGCTTAAAAATAGGAAGGTCATTTATTGTTGTGATGTGAACAGGCCATCATGATGCTTGGTGCGATGGCTGATCATTTACAATATTTCCTCTTCATGACTTCATATCAGTTTCTTTCATTACAGATTGATGTTAAGTTGTGTCTTTGAGGATTTGTATCTTTATTCAGATCTTCTCTGTATTGTGTTCATTGACTATCCATTAAATGCATTTGATTTGGCACCCACCAGTCACTGTCAATATTCCTACTGCTATGGTGAAAATTGAATGTTCAATCCTGTAGCTGCATGCCAACTTGGAGGAGTATCTCACTCGTTAACTGTGTTGTTTATTTCACATTGTTTCATGCTAAGAATGAGGACTGCACTTTGATCTCTTATTTGATTGATACATCAAAAAAAACATAGTTAATACTAATGCAATGTGTCTATGGAATATTGAGACAAACATTTTTAGGAATTTATTCATGTGGGTGACAAAATCAGTGTTCTAAATTATTAGTTCAAGAGGTGTATCTAGGATCTTTAATATAGTCATGATCTTGAATCTAATGTAGAAACCATAATTTTAAAAAGGAAATCTAGTGTTATGTTTCTACTTTGCATAATAGGAGCATAAATTGTTTTTAAAGTCATTAAATCTTGTGCAGTTTTTTTTTAGTTATCTCAAGTATTAAGTGTATTTCTTTATTACTTGAGTGAGCTAATATCATAGAGCCCAAAGGTTATTTGGAGGAGTTATGTTTTGTCTTTTATTTTTAAATATCTCAACTAATTTCTTAAAATAAATCTATTTTAAGATTTTATTTTGTAATGTTTATAGGTACAAAAGCGAACAAAGGAAAAGCGAAGGAGGTACAAACGAATAACGAAGGTACAAGACAAAGGCTATTGGTGCTGCGCTAAAAGCCGGCGAGGAGGCTAGCAAAATGAAAACGCAGTGGGAATTTTTTGAAAAACACAATGTGTTTTTTTAACACTTTGTTGATCAACACTACTTCATGAAGTTGTTTATCTTTTCATTTTAGAACACTAATTTTCATTTGGGTCTAAAACGAACAATTTGATTTTCATTGCAAAGGGCTTAAAATGAATCTTAGGACAAACTCACTAGATTTTGTTTGAGGTTAAGAATTGAACAATCAAAAACTCACATTTCATTTTGGTGCTTAAAACGAACTCACAATTGCTTTGAAGGCTATAAAATGAACAAGTGCTTGAATTGTTTGATTTTTTCTTTTGAGTGTGTATCCTCTCCCCTTGCGCTTCGTGCGATCTAGGGTGCAAGAGAAACACTCAAAAATGCATTTAATTGCTTTGAAACACTTTGATTTGGGCTTAAAAAAATTGAACATCTTGTGCGAAAAGTGAGTAGGGGCACTTTCACAGACATTCTCTCTTTGTGCCACCAAAGATTGATTGAGTTACTTGGATTATGTCTTTTGCTTGTTTTGTTTATCTTAGAGTCTGGCTCTTGTGGGAAAGTAATCACCTGCTGGAACGGCTCAAACCGGGTAACACTCGAACCCTCGAGAGTATTTCCAGTTGGGATATAAATGTGGGTATTGGTTAAATGCCATTATCACGTGGTTGGCTCCGACAAGATGGATCTGAAAGGGGACTCTTGCCACGTTGGGTCAACTCCTACGAATGGAAAGTCTGAACTAGAACCCTTGTTTTGTAGTGGCCTATTTATCCATTGAGCGAGTTTATCAAAGTGGTGCATTGGAACTTAGATTCCAAGAAGTTACTTGCCATGTCCAATCTTGGTTGAAATATAGAGGTTAGGATTTCATCATACCTCTATATTTTTCCTTGGTTGCATGTAAAATCATCTCTTCTACGAAGGGCATGAGGCAAGCCCACTAAGAAAAAAGTACCCATTAGGCTAGGATGTTACATTGCTTGTTTGAAAACATAGTGTTGTATTCGAAAACATTTTGCAAACAAACATTCAACATGATTCTTAAAATTTCAAACCCTCTTGAAGACAAATATCATTGACCCAATCCAT